>MU763029.1:36899-89943 GCA_026770625.1 Nicotiana glauca | reverse complement strand
GTGTTGTCTAACCCTAAAGTAGTGTCTCTTGCCTCCTTAGGTCTAATTTGTGTCCAAAATATGTCCCTTTCTCAAAAATACCGTTTTTTCCATGTATATATACCAAGTAGGGTCGGGCCCAAACACTTATATCTTCTCCTACGCGAAATAGGACAAGTTTTAGGCATGGATGGCCGCGGTTCTACCGCGGTCGCTGTCACGGTCAAACCGCGGCCAAACACCCTCTCAGATTCTTCATTCGTCCGCGAATGCCTTCTGCCGCGGTTGCGGTGAAACCGCGATTTTTCACCCTGTTCCGTTTGGAATTTGAAAAAACGTAAAACATGAAAGTTTTAGCCCTTTGAGTTATCTTTCCAACAATATATTATGGATCTAAAATGAAGTTCTGAGTAAAACGTTATGTGCATTTTACTAGACAGTGTGCAATATGCCTCATCGAGTCTTTGTCTGTTCTCAACTATCAAATTTGATCCCCGAACACGATCCCGGCTTAATTCCTTGAGCTTTTACTCAGAATTCAAAGCTTCAAATCACTTAAATTCATTCCATAACATCTATATAGCTCGAAATCACACCTACAAGGCATAAAACACACAATTAGTGCAAAACACTAGCGATTAAAGCGCAAACTCAACTAAAGTGCAGTAAATTATAGTGTAATAATCGACTAAAACACTTAATTATAGCCTATATGATAAAACTTAAATTGCATGTACAAACGTAACTAGTTTATTTTACGTTATATCTGCTACATATATTTTTTTCACATTTATTTAACATGATGAAACGAAATTATGGTATTTAAGCAATATTAGTTTGTATATTTTAGTATTAAAACTTAATTATGTATCAAATGATTTTATGATTTTACCTGCAAACATCATCTCTTAATTAGCTTAACATTATTGAAGTAACTTAATCTTGTATATATTGTTAGAATTAGCGTAATATTTTTTTTCAATTACGTAATCATATATAATGTGTTTATTTCTTGTTAGTTTATGTATTTTTTATATAAGAAAAATATTTAATGTGCTATTCCACTATATATAAATAAAATTTTGGAAAAATAACAAACAATATTTTTAATTAAAAGTAATATACTCGTATTTTAGTTCACTTACTTTTAGTATACATCGTGGGGTCTGGGGCTAGTGTATACGCAGGCCTTATCCCTACCTCGTGAGGATATAGAGGATGTTTTCAATAGACCCTCGGCTTAGGAAATTATAAGCACTAACGAGAATATAGAAGAAGGGACAGTACCAAAAAGTCATATAAAAGCAGAATAAAAACAACAAGATAGTAAGGTCAACGGTTAGTGATGAAAACCTACTACCAACAGAAAGTGAGACTGAGTGCCAATATGATTGTTATGAATACTCTAGACTCCTACTTTATTACCCTAATCCCCAACCTCCTTACCTTCCTATCAAGGATCATGTCCTCGGTCAGCTAATGCCGTGTCATGTCTTGCCTAATCAACTTTTCCCACATCTTCTTTGGCCTACCTCTACCTCTCCTCATGCCCTCCAATGTCAACTTCTCACACCTCCTAACCGTGGCGTCTATGCTCCTTCTACTAACATAACCAAACCACTAGGGGTCACACCACCTTGTCGCAAATAACCTCATTTATGATCCTATCTAACCTGGTGAGCCCGCACATCCATTTCAATATCCTCATCTTTGCTACCTTCATCTTCTAGACATGAGCGATCTTGACTGGCCAACACTCAGCCGCATACAACATCGTTGGCCTAAACACCGGTAACGAGTCTCCATTTCATCCATCCCGCCCCAATACGATGTGTGACATCTTCATCAATCTCCCCATCTTCCTGAATAATGGACCCAAGATACTTAAAACTCTCCATCCTAGGGATGACTGACGAGTCCAGCCTCACCTCCCTTTCCCCTCCTTGAGTCTCTCAACTGAACTTACACTCTAAGTATTCTGTCTTAATCTTGCTCAATTTGAAACCTTTAGATTCCAGGATCTGCCTCCATACCTCTAATTGTGCGTTCACACAGTCTCGCATCTCGTCAATCAATACAATATCATCTGCAAATAGCATACACCACGACACATCCCCTTGAATGTGGCGCGTCAGTACTTCCATCACCAGAACAAACAAAAAAGGGCTGAGTGCCAACCCCTGATGCAACCCATCATAACAGGAAAATGGTCCGAGTCCCCACCCACCGTCCTCACTCGGGTCTTTACTCTATCATACATGTCCTTAATCAACCTAAGTAGGCAACAGGTAAACCTCTAGCCTCCAAACATCTCCACAAAATCTTAGAACTTTATTGTACGCCATTTCTAAGTCGATGAACACCATATACAAGTCCTTCTTTCTCTCCCTATACTATTCCATCAATCTCCTAACAAGGTGGATGACTTCTGTAGTGGAACGCCCCGACATAAATCCGAATTGGTTCTTTAAAATAGACACACTCCTTCTCACCCTTAGCTCTACCATTCTCTCCCCAACTTTCATAGTATGGTTAAGCAATTTGATACCTCGATAGTTTATGGAGTACTATTATGAGCAACTTTTAGTTTAAATTTTATATTTTCCTATTCTTGAATGTTACTAACAAATATTTTTTACAGTTTATTTATTAATTTAATTTATAAACAATGAAAATTTGGGTGGATGGATTAATTAAAAAAAAAGCTCTAGAAATAACATTTGATTAGTTGTATAGGCGTGCATAAGTTAAATTAAAAAGAAAATTATCATAAAAAAATTAAAAGAGGAGGAGGTTGATAATAATACTATAAAAAACTTGGCTGAGTCTTAGCACTTTGAGATTGCAGGACGAGTATGTCCTCGTCTAAAGGTAATTAATACTACTGTATTAGGAGTTTGATTTTTAACAATATGCATGTTTACGTTTGAGAGAAAAATGTTTATTCATTATTCATGCAAGTATAAATGAAAGTAAGATTTTATTTCTATATCTTATTTATTTAAATGATAAGTTGTGCGGGAGTTAATCGACAAGCAAGTTTAGTTCTGGGACTTCCTATGAGTGAACGATGTTCCCTGTGTGCTTTGTTGACATTAAATTTCTTTTTTTTTTCTTCCCCTAAACTATGTGAATCGCGAAACAAGCACAATAGATAATTATGAACCAATCATTAAGCAAAAGAGGTTAGACATCTATAATTCCAGTGAAATCTAAACCACTAAAATACTAACTCAAAATTCATGTATCACCAACCATGTTTTCGTTGCTTTTGCATATAAATTAACACCTCCCTTTGTTACTTCTTCTTTGTAGAATCCCATTGTTTTTCCACTTTCTTGGTTTGGAAATTAGCAAAATAAAAGAAGAAAAAGGAAAAGCAATGGCTCTCCACATGAATAAAATTGTTCTTGTCATTTCCCTTTCTTTCTTCCTAATTTCATCTGAAGCAAATCCCATCTCTCATGTTTCCTATATCTCTTCAACCCCAGATGTGTCACCAGTTGCTTCACCAGTAATTCCAACAGAAACTGCCGATGTTGCTGCCGGTAATTCTAACGGAGTGTCAGTGAAGAATCTTGTTGGTAGCCTCATGGTTGCCTCCATTACTAAGACAAAAGATTTTGTTAACAAAGTAGTGGAAAAGCGTTTGGCTCAGATTGTGGACGCTTACAAAAAAGATTGTCTTGAGACATGCAAGGAGGTGTACGAAGATGCTGTTGATGCCATGAAAGAGACTTTGGAAGACGTAAATGAAGGAAACTATTACAAAGCCAATGTTGATGTGAGTACAATGTCCTCAAACATGGAGACATGCAATGAATGTGTCAATGCTATATATGGTCAAGATCCTGAATTCACCAAGTTTGGTAATTGGGCACATGCAATTATTGAAGATGCCTTAACTAGAATCACTAGCGTCAGCAGTTGAAAAACATTGTAATGCATATGGATGAATTTTGATAACCTCACCAACGAGGCCATTTTGCCACATGTAATTTTAAAATTCTCTTTTTGATGTTATGTTGGTTTGTAATATATGGGAGAGATTTGCTCGTTTAAGCTTGTCTCTATAGCACGAATTCTTGCAATAATTGCTGCCGCTGCCTGTTTCTCATTTGTTTCTTTAATTTCTTCTCGGATTATGTTCATTTTCGTAAGCGTCCAAGCTCTGAGCCAACACTGTAATATTGGCTATGAGGAGCTTGTACTTGTTCTCATAATATTAGCTAGGGGCAGCCTTCTCGCGATAGTATTGCGTCGAAAGTTCATCGTGAGGATGTCGAAGCAATAAGAACAGATGCCAGCAATGTACAGCTAGCACAACCGACTAAGTATAAATACACACACTTGTACATCATTACTGTTACATTGAATAGTGAGAAATGAAAACAGTTTCCATCTTCCTTTCTCGTGCATCTGCTTCTTCATTTCTACTCTTCAAATGAGTCTAAATCTAGGAATTCATCATGGAATCAAAGCAAGCGTCTATGATCCACGCTTCATCAATCAATTTCTAGATTCGCTGTTGCTGTCTTCTTAAAATTTCTGGTTATTTTGATTTCTTCGATTTAGGGTTAAATCTCTCTTCAACTGCAATTGCTTCGTCAAAGCTTGATTTTTTGCTTAAAAATAATGGCCGAGAATGGAGTGATTCGTTCTAACACAACAGTCAGAAGTGCCAACATTTCAGATGCAACTTTACAACTCGGAATCTCATTCTCGGAACTGTGATGACGCCTAACATTCCATTTGCTAGGCAAACCAACGCTAGCAAAATTACTTAATTAGTTTTTAACAATCCAATCAAAACATTAATAATAATTAGCTGTAAAAGTCTGAAGTAGATTGATAACATACCCAAAGACCGGATCTAAACAAATCCTAAAATCTGGAGTCACGAATACATGAGCACCCAAAGTACTACAGACAAAGTCTGAACAAAGATACAATTGTCAGAAACTAACTACAGTAAACTGGATTAAGAAGGGGACTTCAGAGCTGTGGGCGTCGATGCAACTTGTATACGGTCAAAATCGGGCTTGCCCTTTTTATATGATTGATCGAGACTGGAATGCGATAAGCCAAGGTTCAACCTCGTATTATATCGAACCATGAAGCAAAATTAGATTACCGAGCTCGTGACCTAGAGACCGATCAGCGATCGTCCAAAATCAAGACCAAGCGAGAAAAAGATCAAGCAAGATTCAGGGATGTTTACCGAGCTAAATAACGAAAAGCCGAAATATCCGTAATCGGGCAAGGAACACGGCAAAAATCTCAACATGTATCAAGAAGAGACCGATTAATTAGCTAATCAAAAGATTTCTTACTGTATTTAGAATTGTATCAAGTGTAAGACTCTCCTACTATATAAAGATGGTTTGATCATTTGTAAAAGGGATCATATTCACGTAATACTAAGCAATATTCTGTCATTTTCTAGCTTACATTATCTTGTTATCCTGTTCATAAGCAAGTTGAAACATATTGGTTCAAGGGTGACTGAACTCGAGGGCCAAGGCTGTTCAGTTCATGTGGTTTGGATTTATTCTTTTATCGTCTGTTTCAATACTGAATTTATTCTCCTCAATTTGTACCAATTATATCACGTATCCTTAAAAGCGCATATAAATTCAATTGTTATCCGATTTTAGGGTAAATAGTTTGGCGCCCACCGTGGGGCTAAGGATAATAGTGGTTACCTGGTACAAGCTTTCGTAACATACACTATTTACACTTGTTCTTTGAAGTATATTTGATTACGGGATTAAAAATATCAAACTCTCAATCATCACCTCAACACGTTGACAATGATCTCGGTCACTATGGCAAAAATGAGAACATTGCACCGGGGAATGATATACCCCCTGTTGGCCTCAATGGAGTTCCGGTTGTAGATCCAATCGACGTCAGTTCACATGTAGTCATCAATGGAAATTTGATCGTTGATCCCAAAAGCAGTGTCCATGGGGATGCCCGATCAGCTACTCAGAGCGCACGTGGCGGTGAAGATGGTGGTATCAGCCTGCGGGTGATCTTCAAAATATTGCAGGCTCAAAAAGCAACAATAGCCCAGCTCCAAAACCAGAACCACACACAAAGCAGGGTCGAACTCGAGCCATCCTAAGAAATCGTACACATAGTCGAATCGGTTTCGAGGAAATCGAACAAGGAGGAATCAAAGACCAATCCTGATATCATGAAGATACTCGAAGAACTGACAAAGCGAATCGAGACGGGGAAACAATGATAGAGGAAAACGACAAGAAGGTGGAAACCTATATCTCCAGGGTCAACCAGATCCCGGGGGCACCACCAATATTGAAAGGACTGGATTCCAAAACGTTCATACAAACCTTTCCCCCCGAGTGCGGCTCTGAAGCAAATCCCCAAGAAGTTCCACATGCCCGAGATTTCTAAGTATAATGGGATGACTGATCCAAACGAATACTTCGCCTCCTACAAGGACGCAGAAGGAATCATGCAACCTCATAATGATGCACTAGTAATTTCTGTACT
This sequence comes from Nicotiana glauca, assembly GCA_026770625.1. NCBI lineage: Eukaryota > Viridiplantae > Streptophyta > Magnoliopsida > Solanales > Solanaceae > Nicotiana > Nicotiana glauca. The sequence continues at coordinate 83,442 of MU763029.1, read as the reverse complement.
TATGAATAAAACTAGAGTTCAACGTGTGCTAATTGATCCAGGTAGCTCGGCCAACATCATTCAGTCGAGGGTTGTAGAACAACTCGACCTACAGGACCAGAACATACCTGCGGCCCGAGTGTTGAACGTATTCAACATGTCTTGTAAAATTACTAAGGGACAAATAACGTTGCCGGTAAACATTGTCGGTACCACCCAGGAAACCAAGTTCTATGTAATCGAGAGGGACATGAGATACAATGCCTTATTCGAGAGACCGTGGATCCACAACATGAGGGCAGTGCCTTCGATCCTTCACCTGGTATTAAAATTTCCAACACCAGAGGGGATAAAGACGGTTTACGGGGAATAACCTGCCACGAAGAAGATGTTTGCTATCGATGAAGTAATTCCAATATCAACACTCTTATCGACAAAGGTCTCAGGTTTTAAACAAAATAGCAATCATTGATGCTAGCTTTGATCAAATCGGACAAGCAAGGGATTGACAAAGATGATGACTATGGGTTTCCTAGATCCTTTATTTCCCCCTAGTGATTCTGATGCTACCAAGTCAATGGTCGAAGAACTGGAGTAGGTGGTTCTGATCGAACATCTGCCCAATAAAAAGGTATACCTGGGCACGGGGTTAACTCCCTAGCCCAGGAAAAAACTCGTTCAATATCTTAGAGCTAATAAAGATTGTTTTGCTTAGTCCCATCTCTAAAAGACAAGGATCCCACCGGAGATCACTACTCAAAAACTAAGCTTGGACCCGAAGTTCTGCCCAGTAAAACAGAAAAGGAGACCGTAGTCCGAGATCAAGCATGACTTAATCAAGGACGAGGTAACTAAAATCCTTAAAATAGGGTCCATCTGGGAGGTCAAATACCCGGAATGGTTAGCGAACGTAGTAGTGGTTCCTAAGAAAGGGAACAAACTAATAATGTATGTAGATTATAAAGATCTAAATAAAGTAAGTCCCAAAGATTCTTTCCCTTTGCTTAACATCGATCGCATGATCGATGCCACGGCCGGCCACGAGACTCTCAATTTTCAATATGCCTATTTCGTGTACAACCAAATACAGATGAACCCGGGCGACCAAGAATAAACCTCTTTCATCACTAAGTATGGCACATACTGCTATAACGTAATGCCATTCGGATTGAAAAATTTGGGTGCCACTTACCAACGACTATTAAACGGAATTTTCCAAGAACAAATAGGAAAAACCATGGAAGTTTATATTGACGATATGTTAGTTAAGTTCTTGCGAGCAAAGGACCATTTAAAGCATTTGCAGGAAACCTTCAGCATATTGAAGAAATACAACATGAAATTGCATCCAAAAAATGTGCATTTGGGGTTGGGTCCGATAAATTTGTCGAATTTATGGTATCCAATCGAGGGATCGAGATCAACTCCGACAAGATAAAATTTATCGAGGATAGCACGGTAGTGGATAATGTGAAGGTTGTACAAAGGCTAACCGGGCACATTGCAGTCCTAGGGCAATTCATCTCGAGGTCATCCGATAAAAGTCATCGATATTTATTGTTGCTGAAAAAGAAATACAACTTCACATGGACCCAAGAATGCCAACGGGTTTTAGAGTAACTTAAGCGATACTTATCAAGCCTACCATTGCTTCACATGTCAAGGGCGGACGAGTGACGGTACTTGTACTTAGAAGTATCAAAAATAACGGTAAGTGTAGTCCTAGTCTGGAAAGAACAAGGTACGTAATTTTCAATTTAATATGTTAGCAGGACCTTAGGTGAGACCGAAACTAGATATCCTTACCTAGAAAAATTGGCACTCTCCTTGCTAAGTGCCTCTAGGAAACTAACATCATATTTTCATTGACATCATATATGTGTTGTAACAACCTACCCTTTACGAAATATAATGCATAAACGCCGAACTCCCGGGATGAATGACCAAATGGGCCATAGAAATCAGCAGGTACAAAATGAATATCAACCCTGACCAGCCATCTAATCTCAAATTTTGGAAGATTTCGAGGCCGACTTTATGCCGGCTCTAATAACTGAAGTCGAAAGAGAGTTGTTGATAAACTCGGGAACATCTTCGGGAATCTGGACCCTCTTTATGGACGGTGCCTCGAACATAAAAGGGTCCGGACTTGGCATCATACTGAAGTCGCCCACGGGCAATATAGTTTGACATACTATTAGAACTGTAGAATTGACTAACAACGAGGCCGAATATGAGGCCATGATTGCAAGACTCGAAGTGGCCAAAGGCTTGGGGGAGGAGGTGATCGAAGCTAAGTGTGACTCCCTCCTTGTAACTAGGAAGTCAGGCCTTTTCAAGGTAAGGCAGAAGGACAGCGAGATGCTTAGAGAATTTGTGTCCCGATTCCAAATGGAACGCAAGGACTTGCCACCGGTCGCCGATAATTGGGTTATTCAAGCTTTCACACAAGGTCTCAACGTTAGAAGTTCATTGGCTTCACATCAGTTGAAGTAGAATTTGATCGAATACCCAGTTGTCACTTGGGCTGATGTGCACAATCGTTATCAGTCGAAGATCAAGTTCGAGGACGATCAATTGGGGGCTCCTTCTGGGTCCGTTTATCCTATCAGACCCATCGATAGAATCAAGAGAGATATTGATCAGGAACCATGGTCGAATAGAGATAGATATCAACCATATAATTAAGACTGTAGGAACAGCGATCTGGGTGAAACTCTGCACGAAATGAAAGAAGAAATAATTGAGGTTCAAGCTCACGGGGACTCATGATCAAGAAAATCTTTGTTAGATATATGGGACCCAAAGAGGAACCATGATTGTCAGAGTATAACTTTAATGTTGATGCGGCTGCCATCGTAATGGCTATCGGGCGCATCAAAGAAACCAAGTGGCCTCGACCTTCACAAATTGATCCAACACAAAGGGATCCCAACACAATATGCAAATACTATGTCACACACGGCCACAGGACGGAGGATTGTCGACAATTGAGGGAAGAAGTAACCGGTTGTTCAACAACAGTCATCTTCAGGAATTTCTAAGTGACCGAGCAAAGAATCACTTCCGAAATAGGGACTCCAACAAACAAAATGAAGACGAACCCCAACACATCATCCATATGATCATTGGAGGGGTCGGTGTTCCTCAAGGTCCGATGATGAAATATACCAAAGTGTCAATCCACAAGAGAAAAACGAACTCGGGATTACTTACCATAAGGGGTTCTATCTTTTAACAACAAGGACGCAGAAGGAATCATGCAACCTCATAATGATGCACTGGTAATTTCTGTACTTATGAATAAAATTAGAGTTAAACGTGTGCTAATTGATCCAGGTAGATCGGCCTATATCATTCGGTCGCAGGTCGTAGAACAACTCAGCTTACAACACCAGATTATATTTACGGCCCAAGTGTTGAACGAATTCAACATGGCTTGCAAAATTACTAAGGGAGAAATAAAGTTATCGGTAAACATTGTCGGTAACACCCAGGAAACCAAGTTCTATTTAATCGAGGGGGACATGAGATACAACGCCTTATTCGAGAGACCGTGGATCCATAACATGAGGGAAGTGCCTTCGATCTATCACCTGGTATTAAAATTTCCAACACCAACCTGCCGCGAAGGAGATGTTTGTTGTCGATGAAGTAATTCCAATATCAACACTCTTATCGACAAAGGTCTCAGGTTTGAAAGCAAAATAGCAATCATAGATGCCAGCTTTGACCCAGTCGGACAAGCACTGGATTGACGAAGATGATGACTACGGGTTTCCTTGATCCTTTGTTGCCCCCAATGATTCTGATGCTACCAAGTCAATGGTCGAAGAACTGGAGCAGGTCGTGCTGATCGAACATCTGCTCGATCAAAAGGTATACCTGGGCACGGGGTTAACTACCAAGCTTAGGAAAAAGCTCGTTCAATATCTTCAAGCTAATATAGATTGTTTTACTTTGTCCCATCTCGATATGACAGGGATCCCTCCGGAGATCACTTCTCACAAACTGAGCTTGGACCTGAAGTTCTGCCTGGTAAAACAGAAAAGGAGACCCTACTCTGAGATCAAGCATGCCTTCATCAAGGACGAGGTAACTAAACTCCTTAAAATGGGGTCCATCCGGGAGGTCAAATACCCCGAATGGTTAGAGAACGTAGTAGTGGTTCCTAAGAAAGGGAACAAACTAATAATGTATATAGATTACAAAGATCTAAATAAAGCATGTCCCAAACATTCTTTCACTTTTCCTAACATCGATCGCATGATCGATGCCACGGCCGGCCACGAGACTCTTAGTTTTCAAGATGCCTTTTTGGGTACAACTAAATACGGATGAACCCGGACGACCAAGAAAAAACCTCTTTCATCACTAAGTATGGCACATACTGGTATAACATTATGCCATTCAGATTAAAAAATTCTGGTGTCACTTACCAATGACTAGTAAACCGAATGTTCAATGAACAAATAGGAAAAACCATACAAGTTTATATTGACGATATGCTAGTTAAGTTCTTGCGAGGAGAGGACCATTTAAAGCATTTGCAGGAAACCTTAGTTATTTTGAAGAAATAAAACATGAAGCTGAATCCATAAAAATTTGCATTCGGGGTCGGATGTTGCTCCCAAACGCACACGCAAGTATACGTGGTCGACAAGTAATATAGGATTGTAAGTCCAGATATCGTACCCACAGAGACTTGTGATTAACTATCAACTAAATTAAACCAAATAATTAATATATTCAAGTGAATTCCAAAGTATGAATATTTAACTAAAGATAATCTAGAGTAGTAAACTAAGAAACAAAGGAAACAAATTGGCGAACTTAGACACGAATTCAATGGGAGAGAATATTCTAGAGATATGGGTTAGCTAACAATCCCGTTGAGTTTCTACCTAAATTGTCTAATTAATTTATCTAGTTTATTGATTGACGAGGTTAATATTGCTCGTAGCCTTCTCCCGAAGTACAACTCGCCTATTCAAGCTAACCTAACGCCTATATTCCTATAGAATTAGAATTAACAAGAATGCATTTATCATTCCCGTATAACAACCAAGCAAGGAGATTAGGTATATTCCTATCCGCAAACCCCCCCAACTCAGAGTTAAGATCTTGCTCTATTCAATCATATATGCAGTCTAGAATTCCCTCTCCCGAGTTTAATCCTAAATTCGTAGATAGTATTCAATTGGTGATCAAGCAATCAAATAATTAAGTGCAAGATTGAATAAATAAACCAATATGATAAAATAATAAGAACAATTCAAGCTTCAAACTACAACGTTCATGCAGCACTCAAAACTCTAGAACTAAAAAACTATGAAATTAAAGGAAGAGAAGAGAAGAAAAACTAGTTAGAAGCCTCCTCCAAGCGTGGTTTGTATTTTTCCACGTGAATTTTCCTTCAAAGTGTGTTAGATATCCTCCAAATTAGGTTTAGAACTCCTTATATACAACTTGAAACCGTGTAGGACCAAAATAACCTTGTCGCGGACAAAATAGGTAAACCACCGCAACACAACGTCCAAGCCAACGCTAGGCGTTGGACCTGGCGCTGGAAGCAGAATGTTTTACGTTCAAAATTGTACATTGACTCCTTGGTTTGCCTTTGAGAATTGTTTCATTTTCCATTGTCTTCCAATTTGGGGGACAAAACCCAAAGGGTGTCCCCCCTTTTGTTATTCTTTTATTTTTATTTTTTTTTCTTTCGCGTTTTATTCAATTTTGCTCCAAATATCTTCATCTTCACGCTACCTTATTCCTATACAGTTAAAATATAATATTAAGGATAGAGTTATTACTCAAATGATGATTAAAAGTACTATAATACTAGGCAATAATGGTTAAATATATGCATTTTTGGCCGAACATCAACACCCCACACTTAGACTCTTGCTCGTCCTCGAGTGAGCATTAAAACCACTCTCAACAAATCTAGCCTAGAAACACCAACACATGGGTAGATACTAACAATTAGGCCTTATAGCAACTCAAACCATCATATATACACTTCCTCATCATCGTGCAAGATATACAAGCTACAAACAAACAACAAACTTCTAACCTCCTAACCTCAGAGAGGGAAACTCTAACTCACCAAATTTAAGCTCGCTCACCTACTCTGTCAAATAAAGTTAATAACATCACCTATCTATCATGAAACTAGTGCCCTCACAAGAATGAATAGTCCATACAATCAAAGAATGAATATAATTTAAGGACTCTGCATCAAAGAACAACTCTCGTACTCACAAAGAAATTCATATGTATGCACAAAGAACCATAGTCTTGGCCATTATGTACATCTATACTAATTAAGTATGCTCGAATAGAATCAAATAGGACTTTAATGGATTGTAATGTTGGCTAAGGGACGGTAGGAAAATTGTATAATAGTGACTTACACTTCCCTAAGCACTTTGCATTTTCAGACTTTACCACTAATTATTTTCTACTCTTCACTTTTATTTTTCAGCCATCTCTTTATCTATTGTTTCACAAGTATTTCCCTCATATTAAGAACATTTCAATTTATTTATTTTTTCAAAGCAATTTTTTTTCATTCTCTTTTTTCTTTCTTTTTTATGTCACATTCCTTCTCAAGAAAGCCTTTTCATTACCTTTCAACCATCATTGGTCACCATTTTTCACTAACTATCTCATTCTTCAAATTTATCAATTAATATCACGGTCTAAGCAACACTGCTCAAGGAAGCAGGGTGCAAAAACTAGGGATTCAATAAAAGAATCAAGGCGAAAATAAAGCTTCCAAACAAAAGGCTACAGGCTCAAAGGGCTAACTAGTGGTACAATATTTGAAAAGGCTAAAGTTTACAAAACATATCAAAGAAAGCCTATTATCATTTTCTAAACAGAGCAACACTTTTATTTTGCTTCAATAACATGCTGGGAAAGTTCTAGACTAAGATACAAAATATGGAATATATGTAAGAAATCCTCACCACACATGGAACAAGTATCAATCAAGATGGATCAATTCCACTCTAAGACATACAGGGTCATAGCGGACGACAAAATAAGAATAAGTTATATACAGAGTCACAACCCTAAGCTTAAGTGTCAGAAAGTTTGCAATTTTATTCATTCCTCAAGCACTCAGAGGAAAGTACTACTCAAGCTCAGGCCTAAATATGCTAGTATCAAATAAGTCACAATTTTTTTTTCTTCTCCCTCTTTTTCTACTTCTAAAATAAAGAAAAAAATTAATCTAATCCTAAAAAAATAAAAAAAATTCCCCGGTTCAAGTTACATCCCATGGAAAAGAACCGATTCACAAAGAAAAACCACAGGGGATTATTTTCTAACTAAAACTAACGAGAAATAAAAATAAAATATTTTTATGATTATTTTTTACTGGACCTTAATCCCTCAAGAAAGCTGTCCACAATATCCATCATCGGAAAAAGTCATAATTTTCTGATTTTTTTTCTCTTTTTTCATTTTTTATTTTTTTTATTTTAAACAAAAATTACTACACTAAGAACGAGTACTATAACTAAACGAATATAGCACAGAAAATCACCCAGACAATCTCTTCACCCCACACTTAAAATTGTGCAATGTCCTCAATGCACATTGAAAATAACAAGAAGGTAAAAGAGACTCCTTGGTAAGCCAAAGGCCGAAGAATTAGCAGATCACAGGATACTCAGACTTCTCCAAGGTATGATGCCTTGTGCGGGTACCTCACACTTAGTTTCAACCACCTGCTCACTTTTGCACATGCCTATTGGTTTTGACTCCATGCTCCTACTCCTACAAAACACAAAAATAATACTACCAAAAAAATATAATAAAATAAACAAAATAAACAAAAGAAAAAGAAAAAAATAGAATTGGATTGCCTCCCAACAAGCGCTTGATTTAACGTCGCGGCACGACGCCATCACTTTCACCACTTTTCCTTCCACTTTGAAGATATGAATTGCTCCCCCAATTTTGCATCAATTTTTCTATCACGTTCCTGGGGCGGTGGTGTAAAAATAAATGAACCAAGCAATAGGTATCGCATCTGGCATTTCTTGGCCTTTAAATGGGGGATATCGTTTTGTCTCCTTGACATCACAAATTTCAGAATATAAGTATTTTGTTCCTCATTCATTGACTCCTTCATATGCGCGATTGGATGAAATTCCATGTCACCAACCAAACACAATGTGGAAAAGTATTTAAAATGAGGTCCAATACGCTCCAACTCCAAACTTACATTATTTTTTACATCCTCAATTTTTCGTACTTCGTCAACCTTGGCATCATTAATAATATTTTAGACGAATAGTTGAAGTTCCTCTTTCCGCTCCTTAAGCTGGCAAGTATCCAGAAAAATTAGTTGTAGGAAATCAGACGCCTCAACCTTTTTATTCAATTGATCATGCAGGTCATGCATATCTAAGCCAAATTGGTCTATTTCTTGCCTGAGCTCAATTCTTTCATCTATCAGTTGTTCTGTAATATTTGAATGACCATCATAGAGAAACTCATGAGATTTTATTAGTTGAGCTTGTTCCTCAAGCCAAGATTAGCTCACTATATGTGCTTCTTCAAAATAATCTTCTTGTGGGAAATCGCTCTCTTCATTGAATTGAGGTTCTTCTTGGAAAATGGCCATTAATTCGTCCATTCTAACATGGAGTCTTTTTATCATTAAGGCATCAAGACTTTATTGCTCGGCTATTTGCCTTATCATGTCCATAATACGAGCCATGTTTTCTATATCCTCCACTGCATTGCTTTTATCAAACTCATAAACATTATTAGAAATATTATAATAAAAATTCTGAGAAGGATAATAATAATTAGGACAGTCATCCCAATGGCCACCTTGACAACCACACACATTACAAAAATTTCACACATCAGATTTAGATGCACAATTTTGCCACAAATATAGTCGTCCACAATATGGACATGGATCACCAAAATAAGAACAACCAATATTCGACCAATTCTCGTTCCAAGATGCCATGTAAATAAAGATAATAAAATATTAAACTAAGATAAAAATAAAAACAAAAACTTGAATAGACAAAAATTAAAAAAAAATCCAAGCTAGTAGAATAGTTAATTTCTAAGTCCCCGGCAATGGCGCCAAAAACTTGTTGCTCCCAAACGTACACGTAAGTATACGTGGTCGGCAAGTAATATAGGATTGTAAGTCCAGATATCGTACTCACAGGGACTTGTGATTAACTATAAACTAAATTAAACTAAATAATTAATCTATTCAAGTGAGTTCCAAAGTATGAGTATTTAACTAAAGATAATCTAGAGTAGTAAACTAAGAAACAAAGGAAACAAATTGGCGAACTTAGACAAGAATTCAAGGGGAGAGAATATTCTTGAGCTATGGGTTAGCTAACAATCCCGTTGAGTTTTTACCTAAATTGTCTAATTAATTTATATAGTTTATTAATTGACGAGGTTAATATTGCTCGTAGCCTTCTCCCGAAGTACAACTCGCCTATTCAAGCTAAGCTAACACCTATATTCCTATGGAATTAGAATTAAGAAGAACGCATTTATAATTTCCGTCTAATAACCAAGCAAGGAAATTAGGTATATTCTTATCCTAACCGCAAACTCCCCTCCCCCCCCCCCAGAGTTATGATCTTGCTCTATTCAATCTTATATGCAATCTAGAATTCCCTCTCCCGAGTTCAATCCTAAATTCGTAGTTAGTATTCAATTGGTGATCAAGCAATCAAATAATTAAGTGCAAGATTGAATAAATAAACCAATATGATAAAATAATAAGAACAATTCAAGGTTCAAACTACAACGTTCATGTAGCATCCAAAACTCTAGAACTAAAAAACTATGAAATTAAAGGAAGACAAGAGAAGAAAAACTAGTTAGAAGCCTCCTCCAAGCGTGGTTTATGTTTCTCCACGTGAATTTTCCTTCAAGGTGTGTTAGGTATCCTCCAAATTAGGTTTAGAACTCCTTATATACAAGTTGGAACCGTGTAGGACCGAAATAACCTTGTCTCGCGCAAAATAGGTAAACCACCACAACACAACGTCCAGGCCAACGCTAGGCGCTGGTCCTGTCGCCGGAAGCAGAATGTTTTACGTTCAAATTTGTACATCAACTCCTTGGTTTGCCTTTGATAATTGTTTCATTTTCCATTGTCTTCCAATTGGGGGACAAAACCCAAAGGGTGTCCTCCCCCTTGTTATTCTTTTATTTTTATTTCTTTTTCTTCAGCATTTTATTCAATTTTGCTCCAAATCTCTTCATCTTCACACTACCTTATTCATACATAGTTAAAATATAATATTAAGCATAGAGTAATATAACCAATACTCAAATGACGATTAAAAGTACTATAATATGAGGAAACAATGGTTAAATATATGCATTTTTGGCCGAACATCATCGGGTCTGGCAAATTTCTTAGATTTATGGTATCCAATCGAGGGATCGAGATCAATCCCAACAAGACGAAATTTATCGAGGATAGCATGATAGTGGATAATGTGAAGGCTGTATAAAGGCTAACCGGGCACATTGCAGCCCAGGGGCGATTCATCTCGAGGTCATCCAATAAAAGTCATTGATTTTTATCGTTGATGTAAAAGAAAAACAACTTCACATGGACCCCAGAATGCCAACGGGATTTTGAGGAACTTAAGCGATACTTATCGATCCCGCTATTGCTTCACACGCCGAGGGTGGACAAACAAATGTACTTGTACCTAGCGGTATCAAAAATAGCGGTAAGTGGAGTCCTGTTCTGGAAGAACAAGGTACGCGATTTCCAATTTATTATGTTAGTAGAACCTTAGGTGAGGTCGAAACTATATATCCTCACCTAGCAAAATTGGCACTCGCTTTGCTAAGTGCATCTAGGAAACTGACACCTTATTTTCAGTGCCATCCTATATGTGTTGTAACAACCTACCCTTTACGAATATAATGCATAAACCCGAATTTTGGTAGATTTTAAGGCTGACTTTATGCCGGATCTAATAACGGAAGTCGAAAGAGAGCTGTTGATAAACTCGGGAACATCTTCGGGAATATGGACCCTCTTTAAGGACGGTGCCTCGAACATAAAAGGGTCCGGACTTGGCATCACACTGAAGCCACCCACAGGCAAGATAGTTAGACATTTTATTAGAACTATAAAATTGACTAACAACGAGGCCAAATATGAGGCCATGAATGCAAGACTCGAAGTGACTAAAGGCTTGGGAGAGGAGGTGATCGAAGCTAAGTGTAACTCCCTCCTTGTAGTGAACCAAGTTAACAGAACGTACGAAGTGAGAGAAGAGCGAATGCAAAGATACCTAGACAAGCTACAAGTAACATTACATCGGTTCAAAGAGAGGACTTTGCAGCATGTGCTTCGAGATCAAATTATTGAGGCCGATGCTCTCGCAAACTTAGGATCATCTGTCGAAGACGACGAGCTCAACTCGGGTGTGGTCGTACAGCTCATGAGGTCGGCAGTGTAAGGTCACACCAAAATAAACTCCACAAGCTTGACTTGGGATTGGAGAAATAAATACATAGAGTATTTGAAGACCAAAAAACTTCCCTCAAATCCAAAGGAATCGAGGGCCCTACGCACAAAGGCATCCCTATTTAGCTTGTCCGATGATGGAACCTTACACTGGAGAATGTTCGACGGTCCGCTAGAAATATGTCTGGGACCGGGGGATACTGAGTACGTTTTGAGGGAAGTCCATGAAGGCACATTCGGGAACCACCTAGGCGCCCAATCATTGGTTTAAAAGGTAATCTGAGTTGGCTATTATTGTGTCGATATGGAAAAAGATGCGAAGGAATTTGTGCAAAAATGTGTTAGTGTCAAAGACATGCTCCGATGATTCATCGACCCAGGGAGCTGTTGCATTCGATTTTATTGTCGTGGCCGTCAATTAAATGGGGGATGGACATCGTCGTCTCTCTTCCAACTACACCAGGTAAGGCTCAATTGTTTTGTTTATGACTGGCTATTTCTCTACGTGGGTTGAAGCACAGGCATACCAGAAGATCAGGGAGAAGGAATTCATTGACTTTATTTAGGACCACATCATATGTCAATTTGGAATACCATCTGAAATTGCATGAGACAATGAAAAATAGTTTATCGGCAGCAGAGTGACCAAATTTCTCGAAGACCATAAAATCAAAAGGATCTTATCAATACCTTATCATCCTAGTGGGAATGGACAAGCCGAATCGGCCAATAAAACCATAATCCAAAACCTTAAAAAAAAGGTTGGTTGATGCCAAAGGGAAATGGAAAGAGATCCTGCCCAAAGTTCGTTGCTTGTATCGCACAACTTCGAAGTCCAGTACCGAGGCCATCCCATTCTCATTGAGTTATGGCATCGAAGGTTGAAGTCAGGGAGCCGAGTATCAGATTCTGATATGCAATGAAGGAATCGAATGATGAGGCTATTAATACAAGCCTGGAGCTATTGGATGAATGGCATGAAGCTTCCTTTGTTCAATTGACTACCCAAAAGCAACAGATTGAAAGGTATTATAACCGAAGGGCCAACCTTTGATATTTTAATGTTGGGGACTTAGTGGCGAGGAAGGTCACATTAAACACCTGAAATTCAAATGAAGGGAAATTGGGTCCGAACTAGGAAGGGCCATACCAGATTCTCGAGATCACAGGGAAAGGGTCCAATAAGCTCGAAATGATGGATGGAGAACAACTGCCAAACAATTGGAATATAACTCTTCTTAAATGACAATACTAGTAAGGTACGGACCCATTTCAATTCTTTCTATTTTTTGACTAACACTTGCAGGTGATTGACAAAGAGTGGCATAAAGACTTTAGGTCTGAAAGCACGCGTTGCACTCTTTTTCCTTTAAACCGTTTTTGTCCCAATTGGGTTTTTTGGCAAGGTACAGTATCCGAGGTTCCTCTAAAATCAACCTCAAATATTGGGCTGCTTCCCTCAGATGTCAACTTTTTACGAGGAAATTACTTCATAATAGCAGGGTCTTGATAGGTGCGATTTGTTGAAAAGGCCAAACGATCAAACAAACCGTGCTCACATAGGTTGCTCGAAACCTGGCATAAAACATGTACGCATGTGTAACCATTTTTCACAAGGATAAAGAGACGTATTTAACTAGGAATTATCTTATGTCTTAGAAAGAAATTTCTACTTTACAATTTTATGTTTTTGATCTCTTATGGAAAGGAGCTCAAGGGGAGATTATAGCCAGAGTTCATATGATCACTCCTACACTCGGGGACTACCATCCGAAAAAAACTCGAACAGATCGAACTATTGAGCATTGGGGGCATAAGACCTCTTAGGCAACCCTCGAATTTTAAAAGCCACGGCCATAACCACTCGGAGACTGTTATCTTAGGCAAGCCTCGATAACTTAAGAAAGTAAGCTCACTGGGCTACGCCCGATTAAAAGGTTACCGCCGCATTAACATGACTCAGAGACGTCCAAGAATTGTAACAAAGAATCGAGCGGTTTTAAAGGCTACCTTCAACAAACTATGATTTGATTTACTTACTTTGGAGAAGTTTCCCGATAACCCTGAACCTCCAAGATGACTCAAAAACAAAAATAATGTAAAGGCAAGGTTGTTCGAACTTACACAACCCAAGCTATTTTATGCTAAGGCATCCCAACCTTTGTGAATTCAAGTAATAAATCAAAGAAAAAATTCACAATCCAAAAAGGGAAAAAATCCTTGTATATATTTACACAATGATCTTTAGAAAAGCCAAAATGGCTCAATTTGAAAAAATTTACAATGGTCAAAATGGCCTCAAAAAGGTGCAAGGGGAAAGCAAAAAATACAAAGGACTAAATGGCTTAATCTTCATCGGAGGCAACATCTCTGCCCTCGGGATCCTCCCTGCCTTCAGACCCACTTGAACTATGTGAGTCTTCTTTAGGAAAGTCCAGCTTTCGAGCCCTATCTTCCTCTGCTTTGGTGTTCTCGAGTTCAGCCTGTATATCGAAGCCCTGAGCATGGACTTCCTTGAGGTCTTCCCTTCGGGCTTGCCACTTTGCATGATTCACCATGATTTTGTCCTGCGCCTGGATGGCATGGACATCGACCTTATACTAGGTCGCATTAGCATTGGCTTTGGTGTTGGCCACGGCCATCTCAGCTTTGACCGCCTCGAGCTCACTGGCCAAGTTTGTTAATTGGAACTGAAGCTCCTCAATTTTCTTGGTTGCACCGAGGCTTTCTCTCTTGCAGCTCAAAGCTGGATCTCGACCAACTCCAATTGTGTTTGGGTAGCTTCCCATTTCGAGGCGAAGATGTCCATATTTTTCTTGAACTCCTCAGACTCATCTTAAATTGTCTCTACTTGTTTCTGAAGCTCCCCGATTTATTCAAGCCTACCAGACCTGCATAATCGAATCATTAGTTGTTATCTCAAATTTGTCTTCATTATCATGAAGCACTCCCAATACCTATTCCGCCATCTCAGCATGCTCATCCTGATCAATCACTAAATCTACCTGAAGAGTCATTTTTCTCAATGAGGTCCCGAACCTCAGCCTTGCGCTCCTCTCAGATTCGAAGGAAAGCCTCGTAATGCAACACCGAAGCCTACAAGCTAGGAAGGAGATGTTAGAATTACCTACAACTCCAAGTTAAAAAGAGATAATAGAATGACCCTCAAAGTTACCCAATCTAGAGCATATTAGGCCTTGTTGAACAGGCAAGCGGCTCCTACCACATTTATCAGAAATTGGTCTTCCTCGGTTACCAAGAATCTAAGGTAGCTAGCGATCCCCATGGGTGGAGAGAAGACCCGGGAATCCTCCGGGACAGAAAGAACTATGTTAAACCTACGATCGGGGTTAAAACTTGGGTCTAGGAATCGGTCCAGCAGTATTAGACTCTATGAAGACCCAGTATCGCCCGATGATAGTGCTTTCTTTGGCACCAGTTAGTCACCAAGCCCGGTGGCATCTCCTAAAGCGTCAAACTCTACACCATCCAAGAAGCAGTGGATATCAACCACCCCTTGAGGACCCTCGCAAGAGCGACCTTCCAACATATTGGCCTCACGGATCATGGCATCCAAAAATTGAGGGGATTTGGAAATATCAATCATGCCGAGATCATCCCTCGTGACATCTTCAGCTACTCGAGAACCATCTATCCCGGTTTCTCCCTCGATCGTCTCAGCTTAGGACGGAGTGGCATCAACTCTTTCTGGTTTAGGAACTTCGGCCGAGGATCCCTGATTATCCTCCTCTGGTTCACAGGACTTTTGTACGGTGGCAACGTCAGCACGCGGGCCACCAGTTTGGAATTATTATCTTCTTCTTCGGATTCATCCCTTAATCGGTGGATCGAGTCTGAAAGCATAGCACCGATGTCCCCCTTAAGCTTGCGGGGCCTCCTCTCCAATCTTTTTTTTTTAGCCCGGAGAACTCAGAGTCACTTTTCTCTTCTTCTCTTTGGCATCCTTCGAAGCAGGTGGTTGGGGAAGAACTTCTTCTTCGTCATATGGGGGCCTCATTGCTACATCTTTCTAGAGGCCTACAAAGGGAAAAAGAAGAGTAACTCGAAAAGAATCCCCAAATGATAAACGTTCTAAGAAAGATAATTACCATGATTACGAGACTCCCATCGACCCTTTGATGAATCTATCCAAGCACACTTAGAGTATGGTCTCTATGACACCAGGCCCTTAACCCATTGCTTGATATCAGGGACTACCTCCGGCACCTGGGCCACAACTGCAACACCAAAACATATAGACAAGGAAAGAAGATAAGAGGTAAAATAGCAAAATTAAAATGGCAAAGTACTACTCACGGTTCATGTTCCATTTCTCAGGAAACAATATGTATTCAACAGGGATCATGTTTGATGTTCTTATTCAAACAAATCATCCCATCCAAACTTGATCGTAAGCTTCGTCTATGCTCAAGAATGAGGCCTCGAGGCCAGCGAGTAAAATTGATCAACCCTCCTCGATAAATTCAGGGACCGTAAATGCGCATACGGTGATCGAGGGTGAATGGATATCCATTAATTTTTCTCACGTAGAATCGGAGGAGAATCACTATTCTCCAGAAGGAAGGATGGATCTGGGTGAGGGTTACGTCCTGCCTCTTGCGGAAGGCGACAATGATAGGGTCTAAGGTACCCAACGCGAAAGCCCAAGCGTAAATATTTAGGAAACCCTCCACATGGGTAGTGATCAACTCCTCGGGCGACGGTACCACAACTTGTTTATCGATTCAGTGGCACTCCTCTTTAACTTTGTCAAGGAGATCATCGATTATTGTGCATATGTACCTTGAGATCGGTTCACATCGACCAGGTACAGGGGAGGTCTTTTAAATCCTAAAATCGGCAACTGTAGGGAACCCTCCCAATACAAAATCCTCAAGGGGATATTCTGCCGTTCTACGTCGCCGGTGGGCCGTGAAGAAGAGGCGGTCTCCTTATGAGGTACGATTTCCGAAGTTTTTGCCATTGTAAAGTAGAAGAGAAGGGAATTAGGATGATATGCGGTTTGCTTAAGATTCAAGAGATTTCGGAGAAAGAGTTGCAATGTAAGAGATTTTTGAAGAGAAGCAACAATGAGGAAAATTTTGAGCATAAAGCTTGAGTGGAAGAAGGTGAGGGTACTTATGGCTTGCTTGTGGTGGTTCAGAACCGATGGTGGCCAACCAGCAACTGACAGGCATTTAATGCCTCGGTAATCAAATCGACAAGATGTTTCACTATTCGCTAACATCATAGTCGGGCTCATTGCTTGCGTCTTGGCACATCGAGACGGGATTGGAAAAGTTCATATTGTTTCTCATCATCTTCTCTCCGAGAAATGAGGGACTATCTGTATACGGTCAAAATCGGACTTGCCCTTTTTATATGACTGATCGAGACTGGAATGCGCTAAGACAAGGTTTAAACTCCTATTATATCGAACCATGAAGCAAAGTTAGATTACCGAGCTCGTGTCCCAGAGGCCGATCAAGATCGAGATTGGCCAAAATCGAGACCAAGCGAGAAAAAGATCGAGCGAGATCCAGGTAAGTTTACCAAGCCAAATAACGGAAAGTCGAAATACTCGTATTCGGGAAAGGATTACGATGGAAATCTCAGCACGTATCAAGAACAGACCGATTAGTTAGCTAATCAGGAGATTTTTTACTGTATTTAGAATTGTATCAAGGATAGGACTCCCTTACTATACAAAGGTGGTTTGATTATTTGTAATTGAGATCATATTCACGCAATACTAAGAAATGTACTATCATTTTCTAGCTTTCATTATCTAGTTATTCTGTTCATAAGCAAGTTGAAACACATTTTGTTCAAGGGTAACTTAACTAGAGGGCCAAGGTTGATCAATTCTTGTGGTTTGTATTTATTCTTTTATTGTCTATTTCAATACATAATTTATTCTCCTCAATTTGTACCAAGTTATATCACGTATCCTTAAAATCGCGTATAAATTCAATTGTATCCGATTTTAGGGTAAACACAGTTATACCTCAAATCTCCAATGCAGCTGAATCCGAGCAGAGACACCACTAGACGCCATTGGGACAAATACCAGTATTTGCACAAAAAGTGCATAAGTATAGCATGAGTACATCCGACCCATTGTACTCCATAAGTGTCGAGCCTAACCCGGACGAGATAGTGATGAGGCTATGACAATACACCTACGTAAAACTAGTACAAGTGTGTGTGTGTGTGTGTGTGTGTGTATATATATATATAAAGCAACAAAATAACAGGTAGAATAATTAATATAGACATGTAGAAAGGGGAGTACAAAAGAAACGGCCAGTACAAAATCACCAAATAACCTTTTTCTGAAAAGAAACAATAATAAATCCAACTAATTAAATCATCAATTCAGACTCTGAGTAAAGCAAAGAAATAAACAATGGCACGATATCACCCTTTGTGCTTTTACTCTCGTCCTCACAATGTATTATCATAAATAAAATAGCATGACATCACCCTTCGTGCTTTTACTCGCAACCTCACATGATGTGATAAATGATGGCATCACCCTTTGTGCTTTAATCCTCACAATCTCCCAATAAATAATATTGTATGCAAATAAGGTATGGCAACACCCTTCGTGCTTTTCACGCTTCCTCGCCAAGAAGCAACATTAACTCAAAATAGCAAAACAATGTGGGAAGTATATTTTACTTCAATGATAGTGTAATGGTAATTCAACCCAATTTTCAAAATCTCAACACTTCCAAAATAATCAATGGATATGAAAAGCAAACAAATAAAGAAGTAATAATCTAATTACGGCATGAAAAATATAGTGATGGAATAATATAATACAATTAAATAATTTTACTCGTATGTTTTAACCCAATAACAACATATATATACTCGTCACCTTAACTATACTTCATCCCCACACATAATTCACGTAGCAAACTAACCAACAAGTCCTAATCCCTCAAGTTAAAGTTAATCACATCACTTACCTCACTCCGCAACCAAGTAAACCAACCAACCACAGTCTTGACTTTCGAACAAGCTTCCAAGCCAACTAAATCTAACCAATTACTGATCAAACAATTCAAAATAAGAATTAGAACTACTCACAAGTGAAAAAGATTCAATATTTAATGAATTTAAAAGAAGTCAACAAAAGTTAACCCCTGGCCTGCTTGGTCAAAACCTGAGATTTAGACCAAAATACGCTTATCCATTCTCCCCTGAGCCCGATTATATGATTTGTTTCCAAATCTGACCTCAATTCGAGGTCTAAGTCTCAATTTTTACAAAATCTTCAATTTATATCCAAAATCCCTAATTTCTACCACGGAAATCCAAGATTTGATGTTGAAAATACATGAAAAGTATTGGATAATTGAAAGAAAATAGATTAAGGTTGCTTACCAATGATTTTTGGAAGAAAAATCTCTTGAAAAATCGCCTCTAGAGTGTTTCGGGTTGAAAAATAGTGTAAAATGAGCTAAATCTCAATTTTACCCTCTTTTACCCAGCTGCGGATATCTCAATTGTGAATTCTTGTTCGCAATATCGAACATCACAAATGCTAAATAAAGGTCGAAAATGCAAACTCTGCATTAGTGGCCAAAAATTCGCAAAAGCGACAAAAGTTCGCAAATATGAACCTCCCCCCTTTGTAAATACGGTAAAAAACATAGCAAATGCGGTATCTGCTAGTTCGCAGATGAGAACCATTTCCTTGAAATTATGAGGTTACCCAGCCCAAGCCCCTACATGCAAATGCGATATTCTGATAACAAAAGTGAGGCTCGCATTTGTGAACCAGACCTCGCAAATGCGAGATCTGCCGACCAGCACCAGAAATAGCAGTGCACCAGCATTTATCAATTATCCAAACTCATTCGAAACGCGCCTGAAACTCACCCGAACCCATTGGGCTCCAAAGGAAACATGCATACGAGTATAATAACACCATCTGAACTCAGTCGCGCGATCAAAACACCAAAATAACATCTGAAACTACAAATCAAACATCAAAACGAATGAAATTTCAAAGGAAAACTCAAGAACATCAACAATCACAACTAAGCATCTGAATCCTATTAAACCAATTCCGATTTGCACCAAATTTTGAAGACAAGTATCAAATAACAAAATGGACTTATACCAAGTCCCAAAACCAAAATCCAAACCCGATAGCCATAAAGTCAACCTACGGTCAAACTCGGGAAGTTTCCAAACATTGAAATTGCTAACTTTGGGCAAAAAGGTCAAATCAACCTAGGGACCTCCGAATTCAATTTCGAACATATGCCCAAGTCCAAAATCATAATACGGACCTACCAGAATCATCAAAACACCGATCTAGGGTCATTGACACAAAATATTGATCATAGTCAACTCAAGTTATTTTTAAAGCCAAAAAACTTATTTTCTTCATAGTTTTACGTAAAAACTTTTTGAAAAAGGACAGGTACAGTGCATGCTGTTTGAGAAACATCAAATGGAGCTAATAGAGGTCTCGAATCAGGAAAATAAGGGCTAGTACTCAAAACGACCTATTGGGTTGTCACATTCTTCACGTTTAAAAGAAATGTTCGTCCCGGAACGGACATAGAAAAACACTTGAACTGGTGAAAATGTATGGATATCTACTTCGCATATCAAACTCGGACTCACACATAGCTGCTTCGATAGGTTAACCTCTTCATTGTACTTTCATAGAAGGAAAACTCTTTGACCTCAACTTCCAGACCTACCAATCCAAGATGGCCATAGGCTCCTCAACATAATTCAAATCCTTGTCCAATTGGACTTAGCTGAAATATAATACATGGGACGGATCACCATAATACTTCTGAAGCATGGAAATATGGAGCACCGGGTGAACTACCGATAAGCTAGGTGGCAGTTCAAGTCTGTAGGCCACCTCACCAACTAACTCAAGGATCTCAAAAGGACCAATATACCAGGGCTCAACTTGCCCTTCTTCTCGAACCTCATCACACCCTTTATGGGTGAAGCCCGTAGTAAAATCCTCTTTCCCCACCTAGATGCTACATCATGAGCCCTCCGATCAGCGTAAGTCTTCTTCCTAGACTGGGTTGTATGAAGCCGATCCTAAATCAACTTGACTTTCTCTAAGACATCCCAAACCAAATTAGTGCCCAACAACCCCAACTAGAGAACGACATTGCCTCCCATATAAGGCCTCATAAGGAGCTATTTGAATACCTGATTGGTAGTTATTATTGTACGCAAACTCTATAAGCAATAAGAACTGATCCCATGAACCACCAAATTCCATAACACATGTGCGTAGCATATCCTCCAAGATCTAAATGGTGTGCTCAGACTGGCCGTCCATCTGGGGTAAAATTTTGTACTCAACTTAACCCATATACCTAACTTACGCTGGAACCCTCCAGAAATGTAATATGAACTGCATGCCTCGATCGAAGATTAATAAACATCGGTGCACCATGAAGATGAACAATCTCACGGATATAGATCTGAGCTAGTTGCTTTGAAGAATAGGTAGTAACCGAAGGAATAAAATGTGTAAACTTGGTCAGTCTATCCATAATAGCCCACACTGTGTCAAATTTCTTCAAAGTTCGTGGGAGCCCAACAATGAAATCCATGGTAATATACTCCTACATCCACAAGGAAATCTCAAGTCTCTAAAGCAAACCGCCCAGCCTCTGTCTTTCTTTATTCTTCTCCACTAATAGTGTTGCCTCAAATTCTAATACATATTACCGGCACCCAGATGGATGGAGTACCGCGAGCTGTGGGCCTCCTTAAGAACCAGCTTACACAACCCATCCATATTGGGCATACAAATCCAACCCGTCATCTGTAACACCCCATTATCTCCAATAAAAACCTCCTTAGAAGTACTGTGTAGCACCGTGTCCTTAAGGACAAGCAAATGGGGATCATCATATTGATGCACTCTAATACGCTCATACAAAGAAGAACGAGAAACCATGCTAGCAAGAACCTGACTAGGCTCCAAAATATCTAGCCTCATGAACTGATTGGCCAATGCCTAAACATCATTTTCTAGAAGTCTCTCACCAACTGGAATATATACAAGGCTATCCATACCGTTAGTCTTTCTACTCAAGGCATCGGCCACAATATTGGCCTGCCCAGAATGATGCAAAATGGTGATATCATAGTCTTTTAACAACTATAACCACCTGCGTTGTCTCAAGTTTATATCCTTTTGCTTAGACAAGTGTTGTGGACTCTGATAATCTGTGAATGCCTCAAAAGACACGTCATAGAGATACTGCCTCCAAATCTTTAATGCATGAACAATAGCTGCCAATTCCAAGTCGTGTACCAGTAAAATCTTCTTATGTACCTTTAACTATTGAGACGCGTAGGCAATCACCTACCATCCTGCATCAACACTGTGCTAAGCCTAATATGCGACGTATCACAATACACAGCGTAAGACATAAAACCCAAAGGCAACACCAACATTGGGGCTGTAATCAATGCATTCTTGAGCTTTTGAAAGCTCAACTTACACTCATCATACCATCTAAAAAGGGCAACCTTCTAGGTCAACTTGGTCAATGGGGCTGAGATAAATAAAAACCCCCTCCATGAACTGGCAATAATAACCCGTAAAACCCAAAAATATTTGAATCTCTATAGCTGAAGTAGGTCTAGGCCAGTTCTGAATTGCCTCAATCTTCTTAGGATCCACTTTAATGCCCTCGAAAGATACAACATGGCCCAAAAAGGCAACCGGGTCCAACCAAAACTCACACTTAAAAAACTTGGTATATAACTATTCATGCTCCTTTTGACTGCGGTAGTAGACCAAACTATCATCAATGAAGACGATTATAAAAGAATCCAAATAGGGCTTGAACACCCAGTGCATCAAATCCATAATTGTTGTTGGGACATTTTTCAAGCCAAATGACATTACTATGAATTCATAGTGACCATACCGAGTCTAAAAAGTTATCTTAGGGACATCCGATGCCCTAATCTTCAATTCATGGTAGCTATATCTTAGATTAATCTTCGAAAAAAAAATTGGCAACCTAAAGCTGATCAAATAAGTCATCAATCCTCAACAATAAATACTTGTTTTTGATAGTAACCTTGTTCAACTGCCGATAATCTATACACATCCTCATCGAACCATACTTCTTCTTCACGAACAATACTGGTGCACCCCAGGTTGAGAAACTAGGTCTAATGAATCCATTATTAAGCAAATCCTAAAAATGCTCCTTCAGTTCCTTCAACTCACCTAGGGCCACACGGTATGGTGGAACAGAAATGGGATGAGTGCCCGTAGCCAAGTTAATCCAGAAGTCGATATCTCTATTGGGTGACATCCTCGGTAAATCTACAGGAAACACCTCTAAAAACTCACGCATAACTGGTACTAAATCCATGGAAGGAACCTCCACATTACGATCACGTATGTAGGCCAAATATACTGGATATACCTTCTCGACAATACGCTGATCCATTGTATAAGAAATAACCCTACTAGTTGAAAGGCTTGGAGCCCCACTCCACCCTAATCGTGGCAAGCCCAGCATGGCTAAGGTCATTATCTTGGCATGTCCATCCAAAATGGCGTGATAAGGTGGCAACCAATCCATACCCACGATAACATCAAAGTCCACCATATCAAGAAGTAGAAGGTCTACCCTAGTCTCAAAGCTCCTGATAGAAACCAAACACAAGCGATAAACATGATCTACTACAATAGAATCTCCTACGAGCGTGGCAACATAGATAAGAGCACTCAAAGAATCATAAGGCATAACTAGATATGAATCAAAGTAGGATGCCATGTATGAATAAGTAGAGCTTGCATCAAATAAAACAAAGGCATCTCTATGGAAATCTGGAACAATAACTGCGATGACGGCATCAGATAACTCTACCTCAGGTCTAGCTGGAAATGTATAAAAATAGAGTTGGGCTGCACTAGTCTGACCTCCGCCTCTCGAACGACCTCTAGCTAGCTAGCCTCCACCTCTATTGTCTTGACCTCCACCTCAAGACGCCTGACTCCTGCCTCTAGCTGGCTGAGCAGGCGGTGGAGCAACTGGTGCTAGAACCATAGCACAAGAACCCTGTTGTGGCATGTTGCCTTGTGACCTAGGGCAAAACCTTGCGATGTGCCTCGAATCTCCACAGGTACAACAAGTCCTCGTATACTATGATGGCTAACCCAGAGCTGAGCATATCGACGTGAATAACCACCGTGATAACTTTGGATTGGAGGTGTACTAATGGGAGCGGAAGGTGCACTGTAAGCTAGCTGCTTACGATAAGACCCATAAGAACCATGACTACTTGAAGTACCGTGGGATGCCTAAGGCGCTGATTGAATCGTCCTGGGAGAATGGCCTCTCCAAAAGGAACCCCTGCCTCAAGACGAGGTACCACTGAAACCACTAAAATGACGAGGCCTCTTCTTAGATACCGCTTCCCTACTATGGCCACAAATCATCTCGATCCGTCTAGAAATCTCTACTACTGTTGGAAAGAAACATCACTCCCAGTCTCCTTGGCAATTTGTAGCTTGATACCAAAAGCAAGACCATCAATGAAACTCCTTACTCTCTCCCTGTCAGTAGGAAGCAGGACACCTACATGGCGAGCTAAATCCATGAATCTGGTCTCATATTTGGTAATAGTTGTTGATACCCAATTTTTTCCTAGGTAATTTTATACCCAAATATTTCCAAAATAGCATATACGTGCATATATAAGCACGCCCAAGAGTTTTGGTATTCTTAATGATTATTAAACCAATTTATTGCCTATTTTAATAACACAAAATTCAATAATTATTTCCAAAATTATCATTTTTTGTGAATAACTCATTTTATTCTCACACTTATGCCAAAATGTAATTAAGATAATTTTTGCATATTTTTACAGATTTATTTGGCAATTTTAAAGCTAAATTGCATGTAATTGCAATTATAGCCTATTTTATGATTTACAACATTTTACAGTTATAAAATTACTTCCAGTATTTTTAATTTCATAATTGTATATCATTTATCAATTTAGTACCATCAATTTGTTTCAGAAAAAACCTTTTATTATTTTTATAAAATAAAATGGGGAAAAGTCGCTATTTAAAATATGGCCCTATTTCATTTCAATTTTAGCCCAAATTGCACCCCAATTAGACCCAATCCCAACCCCCAAATCAAGCGACCCAATTCCATTTTGGACCCGACCCCTGATCCGATTACCCAAACCCGCCCGGCCTTTTAAAATCTGAGTCGTTGATCATTTCGATCAAAGACCTAGACCTTTTCTTTCCTTTTTAATTTCAAACGACCCTTAAACCCTACTCCATTCTTTTAGAGACGTCGCCTCTAACTCCCTCTTCTCTTAAACTCTCTCGAACCCTCTCGATACCCTAATCGCTTCCTGTCTCTTTCAACCCTAAACCCACCGGAATTCATGGTCGCTCAAGCCATGGACTACCTATACTCACCCCCTACTGCTCTCACGTGCTTGATACCTAAAGGTTCGAGGCCAGACTTCGAGGTCCTTCACTCAGACCTTCGTTGATTCGAGGTTTCCAGCCATCTCCGGCCTTGCTCCGACGTGTCTTAGCCTCCTGAGCCTGATTTCGACCTTATCGACTCCAGATCTAATCTTGTTTCTTCCGAGCCTTTCTCATTTCTAGGTTTCTTAGAAACCCTAGCCTATTCGAGGTTTTTTTTCGTTTATCTGTTTAGATCTGTGCTAGATTTATGCTATATTTGATATTTCAAGTGTTTTCCCCAAATTTCATTTTCAAAAATCCTTTGATTTCAAATTAGGGTTTCCGAGTCTGTTTGTTAATGTTTTGTTCAATTCAGCTGACTTATCATCTCTAGGTTTAATTGGTGTTGAAAACCCTAATTCTTAGGATTTGTTTGACTTTCTGAGTCTATCTGTTAGTATTCGTTTGATTTACTGATTCGTGTTGAAAACCTTAATTTTTGGGGTTTATTTGAGATTCTGAAACTGTTTGTTTGTTTCACTTGTTTATCGCCTCTAAACTCGACTGATTTCGAAAACCCT
Source organism: Nicotiana glauca (assembly GCA_026770625.1). Lineage (NCBI taxonomy): Eukaryota > Viridiplantae > Streptophyta > Magnoliopsida > Solanales > Solanaceae > Nicotiana > Nicotiana glauca. Next base: position 57,908 of record MU763029.1, on the reverse strand, counting down.
AGTTCTTTGGGGTCAATTCAAGTTCCTGAGGTTGTTTGTGCAACTCGTCTGTTTGAAATTGCTCAAACCGCTTCCTTTAACTTCAGCATCTCTTTTCTTTATGTGATTCATTTTGTTTTGAGTTATTGCTATCTGTCAAACTCGACTATATTTTCAGAAAGGTTTTCGCTTGACTTTTTGTATGCTTCTGATCTTTTCTCTATTACTAAGCCAATGAAACTTGACCTACGTGACTATCACGCTGTATATGCTTGCTGTCTATTAATTATGTGCTATTACTGTATTTCGTTTCCTCTCGCCATAGCTTGGCCTCACAGGTCTATTACTTGTGCACTTCATTTATATACTGAGTCCCTTCTGTGATTGATTTTCAAACTCATGACTGATTTTCAAAACTTTTCCTTGTGAAATTCTGATTTTACTCTCCTGTTAAGGGTTAACTGATTCCTTTCCTTATTTTGCTTTGCTGAATCCTTTCCCAAAATTAAGTATACTTTGTACTTAGACTTAAATATTTACTCTATACTTTTATTATCCCTTATATAGTCAGAAATCAATCTTTCTCAAATTGATTTCTTTCCTTAATTAATCCTGTTAGTATCCGTTTGAGCAGTAATCCTTTGATTAGAGGGAAATACTTTTGTTAATTGATTTTGGCTGTGATTATTTCCATGTTTGTGTTAAGACCTTACTTGTTACCATATTCTTTACTCGTTTTCAAAACTATAAATACCTGCACCTCTTCTCTTAAAAAGAAGAGTTCTAACACACAGAACAAGTCATTACTTCTTCTCTCAAATACACTCAGATTTTCTTACAAGTATTCAAGCTCTCTGAACTCATAAGCTTAAAGTTCTCTTCTCTGATTGTGGTTTGGCTGAAAAAATCCTGCTTTCTCGCTGCTTACTTTTCTGCAATTGGTATGTCTCTCTTTGTTTAATTTCTGCCTCTCCACTACATATTTATTCTTCAGCCTTTCCTTTGTTTGTCTTACTGTCTCGATGCTGTAATTCTCTGCAAGTTTACTTACTTCCTTATATCTGTGCTTACATGAATCCCTATCCCTAGTCCTTTGTATGTTGAGTTATGGTTTAGAAAACATGACAATACCTGACATTGTTGTTCATGTATATGGACTGGACTCCCTGAGTCCTAAACTCTTTCAATTCCCATTCCCCTTCCCCTTTATATGTATTCTGAGCTTGAGACCTTGGTCTGGTAGTGTCCTAATTACTGTCCAGACCATGGTCTGACCTTTAATAGGTCTGTGCTCTTATTTGCTGGCTGAACAGGCTTAATTAGGGGTGTGCCAACCTACCTTATGGTTAGGCATGACCACCAGCCTGCTTTGGCACCATCTACCCCTCTCTATTGCACTAGCACTCACTCTTAGAACTTAGGTTTTGCCCCCCCCCCTCTTGTGAGCCTTGCCTTGGGATCCATGAGCTCCCTCTGAACTTGGACACCTGAGGACTGGCTCTTCCGCACTGCACTATAACTCATTCTGATTAATATCTTGGGTGCAAGAACTGCCTGGAGCTCCTAAAACTCCTTGGATCTCTGAAACACCCTAAATAAGAGAAGGCTTTGGAAATCTTGATCTCAGAAGTGGTTCAATCTCATATTGCTAGAAACTATGTCTGAATTAGGTTGCTCGGATGTAACTGTAATTTTTGATTGTACTTTTAATTTTAGTTTATTTTACTGGTCTGTAATAATTTATACAAACTCATGGGGATTTAGTGAAAAAGGGAGGGGGGTTACTTTTATGCACAAAGGGTAGAAAATATGCCTATAGGACTTAATTTCTAATCTGTGCAACTTCCCACATAGAAAGCATGCCTATAGGATTTAACTTCTAAATTCTTCAACTATGCATATAGATACCATGCTTGTAAGGGTTTACATTTCTGCATATAATGATGCCATTAGGCAAATTATAGGCTTAACGACAAAGTTGCATATAGATACCATGTTTGTAAGACTCCTCTTAAAAAGTGTTAAAAATTAGTTAACGCATAGAAAGCATGCCTATAGGAACTTCGAATCTGAGCCGTTTCATTTGTTCAAAACAGCATCAACTGTTGAAATTAGTATTTACTTTGGTAAAACTGGTAGTCTTCTGCAATTTTTCTGAACCTCGTAAGTTGATAAACCTTTTTCTAAACAAACCGGCATTTTTCTGAAAACTCACACTTTCTGATAAGATTTGTGAAACTTCTTTTTTTTCCAATTAGTATGCATGTCCATCTGAAGTTCATTTCTTTTCTGTTAAACCTTTTCAAAACAGTACATTCTTTTCTGAAACTTATTTCACTCAGATAAAAACTAGCTACCCTTTATAATCAGTTTGCTTTTCGAAATCGCTAGTCCTATTCAACATAGATAAAAGTGGGTTAATTAATCAAGTGGATCAGCCTTTGACAACTGCATTCGAGCGAGCCTAATGCAGACCTCCTGTCTAAAAATATATGTTGAACAAGTCCGCTTATCGCTTTATTTTTCTTAAAAAGACTAAACCAGTACGTGCAAGACATGCTAAACTCTATGGCTTTATATGATTTAAGGAGGCTTACTTGAGCCCTATTTGTTTATTTGCTTTCCCCTTTACTTGCATTATGTTTTTTGATTGACGCCTTAGTATTTTGTCCTTTAAAAACTCTCAAAAAGCCCCAAATCCCTTTCCCTTTAGGATTAGTAGTCCCAAATGCCTCCGGGACTAATAGGATCGGGACAGGTACTAGCATGTAATAAGTAACGAGACATTCTGTGCTTTAATACCTTAACGGGATGTGAAGGGTAGAATATGGATATGATGATCGATGCGCTAATATCACGTGCGAGCCCTTTTCTGAGGAGTGATTGCTGGATATTACAGTGACGTGATCCATATTATTTACAAATGTAGGACCCCTTTCCCCTTTTACTTGTTCTTTTTTTTAAGTTTTCTTTCAAACCAACTTCCTATATTTTCTACTCCTTTTTTTTTTCAAACTCTTAAACTTGTTTGCAATACTATGTGAAAACCCTCTTCTTTATTTTCTACTTGTCTTCTTCATTGCTTAAAGTCACAATTGTAGCATGGTCGGGAACCATACTAGTAGATCTTGAGGGATGCCTAACACCTTCCCCTCAAGATTAATTCTAGCCCTTACCCAAACTCTAGTTCTTCATCTCAATTCTTTCTTAAAAGTGTCCTAATGCACTATAATCATTAGGTGGAGACTCTTCAAACTCAAAAACCCAATTCTCGCAAGGGAATAGAGTTGTCCTCCCGAATCTCGTATACCCGATTCCGAACTCCGTTTGGAAAAGGGGGCGTGGACAACATGGCGACTCTGCTGGAGATTTCTTTAGGCTTTTACCATTGCATGTTGCTTGTGACTTTATTATCTCATTAATTGCTTTTATTTATTGCCTTTTATTCTTCCACTGCGAAACTGACTTGGCTCTTCATGTTTTTTCCTTCCTTTAACTGTTTTCCTCTATTGCTTTATTTAAATACTGTTGTAATTACGAGCAATTATTGTAAACATTTATCTTATGAACGTGGAAATACATGCAATTTATTTCATTCTTGTAAACTGCATCTTTAACATCATATTCCACTCGTGCCAAACAAATAACATAGCAACGCTTATAATGAGTGGTTGCGCCCTTCCAATATTATCACCCTTTAAATTTGGCAAAGGCATATTTGCGGTAAAACCAGTCGATCAGCGGTACAGTCGACGATTCCGTGCCTTTCACTCTTGAGTTGTCCGCTCAAGGGTACCTGTCTAATACCCCAATAGAAACCTCACTCCATTTAAACTGTACATGCATCATGGTCAAACCTAGCCGAGTTAGTTATGTTGTCCACATAATGACTCATTAGGATAGCCTTGTCCAAAGTCCACCGGGTTTCCTTGAAACCCAAACGGACACCTCCATGTTCTGTGCATTTATTTGGAGAACTAAATGCTTGCTATGCTAATTATTAGTTTAAATAGTCGAGTCTGGTGGGGTAAGGGCCTAACGCTTTGTTTTGTAGAAAATGAGGCACGAAGTACCCAGATTTGGCATGGTAACCAACATTCATCCAAGGATGCTGAATTGGTGGAAAGACCTCCACTCCAGTGATCAGACGCTCGTCTGCAAATACTTAGGGAATTTTCCTTCTCTTCTAGAAATCCAGCCTGACAACAAAATCATAGAGGCTGCGACACTGTTATGGGATAGTGACAGGTCTGTGTTCCGCTTCGGGGACCTTTAAATGACTCCTTTGCTTGGAGAAATAGGAGGTTTGGCTGGTATTCCTTGGGAGACTCCGGGTTTGTTTATGCCAGAGAATCGCAAGGGTAGGGGTTTCCTTAAGATGATGGGACTGAAGAAGAATCCAGATTTAACCTGTCTGAAAGACTCTTACATCACATTTGACTATCTATACGACAGGTACGGCCATAGAAAGTCATACCGCACCTACTCAGATGAATTCTCCCTCACCTCATTGGGGCATATCCACATAAGGGTCTTCACTTTTATGTTCTGCTTTTTGGGAATGATCGTGTTCCCTATGAAGAAGGCTAGGATCCATACCAGACTGGCCATGGTAACCAAGACTCTAATGGAGGGAATTGGCGGGCAGCTTTTCAGTATAGTGCCCATGATCGTTGCCGAGATATACCGAGCCCTGGAAAACTATCAGCAAAAGGCCAATCATTTTGAGGGTTGCAACTTATTACTTCAGCTCTGGCTCATGGAGCACCTCCATAAAGGAGAATACCGGCAAGAGATCCTACGCAGAGACTGGGATGATCACATCGCCTTCCACCAGCCAAGGCGTATGAATTATATGCCTAACATGTTCGTTCAGCCAGAGGATGCTGGAGGATGGGTAGAGTTATTTGAGAATCTGAAAGAAGACCAGGTACAGTGGATGGCCGAGTGGTTCCCTACGGAAGAATTCATTGTTCAATCCCGAGACGCACCATTTCTCATACTAATTGGTCTAAGAGGAACTTATCCCTATGTTCCCCTCCGAGCCATGAGGCAGGCTGGAAGAAAGCAAATCATACCATGGGTCGACAAAATGAGTCACTTCAGGGCTGACTTCCAGGACGATGATAGACCTCACAAGTGCCAAGCTCAGCACATGTGGCATTGCAAACTCGTTTTGGGAAAAGAATCTATTGAGCCAGATAGGTATTGCGCCGGTTGTGTGCCACACTACTCAGGTTGGTTGGAAGATAATCATAACGGTTTGGGTCAGCCCAGGTTCATTTGAGGACACAGAATTATCGACGAGCACGCTGAAGCACGGGTTAAGTACAATCAACTGCGCAAGAGAATTCGAGAGTGTGAAAGTGAGCACCAGGAAATACAAGAAGCCTATCAGAAGTTGATCGAAGAGTGGAAAGATATGGCTGCTAGCGCCAACAAGCGACTAGGGTATTTGGAGCGGGGTCTAGTAGAGCTGGAAGGAAAGTTCATCAAGAGGATTGAAGACTGTCAAAATGCTGAAGGGAATGCAGGCGGACATTTGGCCCGAGCTTATTTGCTGCTAGGACTACGCGAGCTGGTGAAGCTCTTCGAGGGAGACAAAGATGCCGAATCTGGGGAAGGTCCTTCTGGGACCAAATAGTTAGGAGTCTTTTTATTTTGCTTTAATGATGTAATAAGGCCAATGGCCACTAGTGACATTTTACTTTCTGTGATTTAGCGTCGTTTTGGATTCGTCTTATTTTTATCAATAAAATAAGGCATTTAGCATTATAAGTTCTCCAAAACTATTTATCGCTAGGACCACCTTGGGCACAACGAGGCACCCAAATTAGGACGCGATTTATATTCTTGCACAATGTGTTTAAATATCACAATATTTTCTTCTCATAACCCGCACTAACTTATTACCTTTTGTTTTTCTTTTTTTTCCCCTTCCTAAAGGTTAGTTTGTACATTCTGGCACCATCATCATACTCCACAAGATCCAAGGGACCTCCACCTCCTCCTCCTCCGAGACCTATCCGGAACAAGAACAAAGGTAGAATGGGAGATTCAAGCGCCAGAAAGGAAATTGAAAGAACTGAGATTCTTCAGGGCACTCCGGTTGCTAAGGAAACTGCTGCCTAACTTGAGCAGATATTATTAAAGTTCCGAGAAGAACTGGATCAGGTTCGGAACTTGGCAAATTTATCATTCTCTCTCACCGCTCCTGATGTCAACTTTCCAAAAGCTCAAAATCCTGCACCTCCACAGAACACCCCACAACCACAGATACGACCCACTCATGCTTAACATTGCAACACATGCCACACTCCCAACAACACCCCACTACTCATTCCTGAACCATTAAACACCACAAATGACCACCTCCACACACTCCCATCTACGTGGATACTGTACCCCACTACACTCAACCAATCTCAAATGCACCTGAGTCTGATGACAAAGACTCTCTTATCAGGAACTTGGCAGCAGAACTCAAGAAGTTGACCAGCCGAGTCCAGGGCGTGGAAGGAAACAAAGGTATCGAGGGGCTGAATTATGAGGACCTCTGCATTCAGCCAGATGTTAAACTTCTGGAGGGGTACAAACCTCCCATGTTCGAAATGTTCGATGGCATGAGAGATCCCAGAGTCCACTTGAGGACATATTGCGATAAGCTGGTCGGAGTCGAAAATGATGAGAAGATCCGTATGAAGCTCTTCATGAGAAGTCTGAAGGGGGATGGTTTATCCTGGTACATCAGCCAGGACCCCAGGAAATGGACAAGCTGGGTAGGTATGGCATCAGATTTTATGGATAGTTTCTGATTCAATACAAAGAATGCACCGGATGTATTCTACATCCAGAATTTGAAGAAGAAACATACTGAGACATTCTGCGAGTATGCTACTTGTTGGAGATCAGAGGCTGCTAAGGTCAGGCCGGCCTTAGAAGAGGAACAGATGAGCAGATTCTTCATCCGAGCTCAGGATCCACAATATTACGAGAGGTTGATGCTGATCGAGGGTCAGAAATTCTCCGATATCATCAAATTGGGAGAAAGAATTGAGGAAGGCATTAAGAATGGTATGGTTACTAATCTTGAAGCATTGCATGCCACCAACAAGGCTTTACAGTCTGGTGGCACATCCAAGAATAAGGATGTAAGTGCCGTGATGGTCGCGCAGGGAGCCAAATCACCACTAAAGTACCACACTTACCCATCACCTCCACTTACATACCAGCCTATCCTGAATTACTAAGCACCCGCACCCTCTTACCAAAATCTACCTCCCGTTTACCAATTATCTCCACCTCCCACATATCAACCCACTTCACCCAGATACTCTCAACCTGCACCTGTCTACCAAGCTTATAATGCTCCACCCTCTCACTACCAATCACCTCCCACTTGCCAAATTTCGCTAGACCTAGGCCAAATTTTGGCCGCAGACCTTCCAGACAATACACAACCATCGTCGAACCAGTTGACCAGCTATCCGAGAGACTTAAAGCTGCTGGTTACATCACCCCTATCCCTGCCATAACTCCAGAAAATCCTTCCCAGTGGGTCAACCTTAATAAGACCTATGTGTACCACTCCGGCATGAAGGGACATACCATTGACGAATGTCGCTCATTGAAGGACAAGATTCAAATCTTGATCGACAATAAGATTATCGTAGCAAAGGAGCTTGCTCCTAATGTTCGCAACAACCCTCTGCCTGACCATAAGGGCGGAGACATTCACATGATCGAGATCGAGGATGACTAGGACCCCAAAGGGTCAATAGGGTTGATTGCTGAGGGTGATGAGCCAAAGAAACCAGCGGTCACAAGTAACCCAATTGTTGTGCAGAATCAACCCTTTAGGGACGATGAAGTAAACATGTCTATACCTCTCGAATTTGAAGCACCTTCTTCTACAAAGGCGCCCAGACCAATTGAGGTTGAGTTTGGAGTTCCAAAAGCACCTGCACCCTTTGAAGTTGTTGTGTTACCACCAAGGGTACCTATTCCTATAGCAATGTTAGACATAACACCGTTCCACTCAAATGCCATACCATGGGATTACACGGTCAAAGCTAGGAGGAAAGGGAAGACCAAGACAGGAGAAGCAATTGCTGCGTAGGGTATGACCAGAACAGGGAGGGTTTACACCCCAGAACACCTAGCTGAGTCCAGTAAGCAAGCCTTTGGACGGCCTATTGAAACTGGGCCCGATGATCTTTGGAGGAAAATACAAGCTAATGAGTACTCGGTCATTGAGTAATTGAACAAAACACCATCACAGATCTCCATCCTAGCTCTTCTACAGAGCTCTGACGCACACAAAAATGCCTTGATGAAGATACTGAGCGAAGCTTATGTTCCCAGCAACATAACTGGAGGCGAAATGGCAAATATAGTAGGGCAAGTGCTGGAGAGCCACAAAATCACCTTCCACGATGATGATCTAGCACCGGAAGGACTGAGCCACAACAAGGCACTGCATATCACCGTGCAATGCGAGGATTATTTCATCACTAGAGTCATGATCGACGGAGGATCCAGCCTCAACATCTGTCCGTCGATAACTCTCAGAACCTTGGGAAAGAGCCTGCACGAGATCAAAGATGGGGCCATCAATGTCAAAGCCTTCGATGGGTCCCAAAGGTCTACTATTAGAGAAATCAGCCTATGCTTGCATATGGGACCAACGTGGTTCGACGTTGACTTTCAAGTGATAGATGTCCCGGCATCCTACAACTTGTTGTTGGGACGACCATGGATCCACGCCGCTAAAGCAGTAGTGTCGACCCTGCATCAGGCAGTGAAGTTCGAATGGAATCATCAAGAGGTGAATATTCATGGCAATGGTAGCAACCCCATATATAGTCGCTAGACCATCCCAATGATTGGAGGCAGAAGGAGAATAGGCCGAGAAACATACAACCACATTGAAAGGGTCAACGTTGTAGACAAGGACAAATGGTGGGATAATAATAATGAAAGTATCCTGAATTGGTGTGGGTACGAACTTGGAAAGGGACTCGGCAAAAATCTCCAGGGAATCACCAAACCCATCAAGCTGAAGAAACACGGTACTACATTTGGTTTGGGGTATGAATACACTTGGAAGGAGTTCAATGATTGGTCGCCACCATGGCGCAGCCCCTACTATCCACTGGAGCATCCGATACCTTGCCCGGAGCAAACCTTCCAACCGGCAGATACTATATATGGGTCAGAGGAAGACGAAGCATTGGCAGCCATGAAGAATCTATTTCTGGAGGATGATGATATGGACTACTGTGTTCTTTTCGAGGAGGAAGGGGAGGAATGCCCTTACATACAAGCTGTGAACCGAGGAGAACGCCTCAACAATTGGTCAATTAGAACCACCAAGGCCCGGAAAGCTTCGAGGTAGCAAGGCTAAACAAAAGCACCATGCATCTCATTTTACTTTTTACTAGCTGATTTTCTTTCCGCATTGTCTTTAATTTTGAAAAGAGCTCCAATGTTCCAAATAATTATGAATTTATTTAAAGCATTTCAGTTTATCATATATCTTGCTCTTATTATTTTCTCTATCATTTACTCTATTTACACAGTATTACTATTACTTACTTTGACGATGAACCAACTATTGTGAATTGCAATGAAACAACGCAACAAACGTATATGGACTCAGAAGAGGATGATATACCAGAAGAGGTCGTTAGAGAGGTTGAGGAATTTGAGAACAGACCTAAGTCTAACTTGGACAAAACTGAGGTCGTTAATTTGGGAGATACAAAAAATGTCAAAGAAATGCACGTCAGTGTTCACCTGTCACCATCAGAAAAGGAAGAATACACGGAGTTTTTAAAGGAATATGAGGACATATTCGCCTGGTCGTATGATGACATGACTGGTCTCAGTATGTCCATTGTAGCTCACAAACTGCCAACAGATCCAAGCTGTCCGCCGGTAAAGCAGAAGCTCGGGAAATTCAAACCCGACATGAGTTTGAAAATCAAAGAAGAGGTTACCAAGCAAGTCAAAGCCAAGGTTCTCAGGGTAGTAGAGTATCCGACATGGTTAGACAACATCGTGCCAGTACCAAAGAAGGATGGGAAAGTTAGAGTTTGTGTCGGCTACCGGGATCTTAACCGGGCTAGTCCCAAAGACGACTTCCCCTTGCCGAACATACACATTCTTATCGACAACTGCGCCAAGCATGAGTTGCAATCTTTTGTTGATTGTTTCACCGGGTATCATCAGATATGGATGGATGAGGAAGACGCAGACGGAAAACCATGGTTCCATGACATCAAGGAGTACTTGACAACGGGAGAATATCCAGAACTTGCCAACGCTACTCAGAAGCGCACACTTCGGAGGTTATCCAACAACTTCTTTCACAATGGAGGAATCCTGTACAGGAGGACTCTACTAAGGTGTGTCAAAGCAAAAGAAGCATCCAGGCTATTGGACGAAGTGCATGTAGGGACCTGCGGGCCGCATATGAATGGTTTTATTTTAGCGAAAAAGATACTCCGAGAAGGGTACTTTTGGATGACTATGGAAGCAGACTGTATCCAATATGTTCACAAATGCCATCTCTGTCAGATACATGCGGATATGATAAAAGTACCTCCAAACGAGCTTACTGCAACAAGCTCACCATGGCCATTCGCCAATTGGGGAATGGATGTTATCGGACCTATCGAGCCTACCGCATCAAACGGGCACAGGTTTATCCTGGTGGCAATTGATTATTTTATCAAATGGGTTGAAGCAGCATCATACAGGGCAGTGACTAAGAAAGTTATGGCAGATTTTGTCCGTGACCGTATTGTTTGCCGATTCGGAATTTCGGAATCAATCATCACCGATAATGGTTCCAATCTCAACAGCGACTTGATGAAAGTAATGTGTGAGACATTCAAGATCAAACATATGAGCTCTATAGCCTACATGCCTCAGATGAATGTAGCTGTAGAAATAGCCAACAAGAATATCAAGAAGATACTAAGGAAGATGATCGAGAAGCACAAACAATGGCATGAGAAGTTATCATTCGCCTTACTGGGATATCGCACCATAGTCTGCACATCAACTGGCGCAACTCCCTACATGTTGGTTTATGGTACAGAGGCGGTCATCCCCGCTGAGATAGAAATTCCCTCCTTAAGGATCATACAAGAAGCAGAGTTGGACGATGAAGAATGGGTAAAAGGTCGCTGCGAGCAGTTAGCCCTTATAGATGGGAAAAGGATGAATGCAGTTTGCTACGATCAGTTGTATCAGAACAGAATGTCCAGAGCCTTCAACAAAAGAGTTAAGCCAAGGAAGTTTACACTGGGGCAGCTGGTGTTGAAGAAAATATTCCCACATCAAGATGAAGCCAAGGGAAAATTTTCTCCCAACTAGCAAGGTCCGTACACGGTTCACCAGGTTCTAACCAGAGGAGCCCTTATTCTTGCATAGATGGACGGAGAAGTCTGGCCGAAGCCAATCAATTCAGATACAGTGAAATGATACTATGTGTAACCACTTATGATTCCCTTTATGATGTAATTTGAACTACGCCTGACCTGATTCCCGTTTAAGAGGGGATACGTAGGCAGCCCTATGGGTTCGATCACAATTTAATAAAAATTCCATTTTCCCCTGTTATTGGAACTGGGGCAGAATTTTGAGGAGGACCCTCAAAATTCCGAAGTCGATTTTTATCCTTTTCACCGCCAGAATTCCAGCCCAGTGAACTGGGGCAGAATTTTGAGGAGGACACTCAAAATTCCAAAGATGATTTTTTCAGTCGTTCAGCGCAGCCATCAGAAGTGTCCGCCGAGTAAACTGGGGTAGAATTTTGAGGAGGACCCTCAAAATTCCGAAGCGAGAGAGGTCGCAATGTCTTGAACATCGTCGCAGTTGTTGGTTCATCTAAAGAAAACTATTTTCTACTTACGTTATATTTACTAAATCATGCATAACTGTTAGCTGTATTGTTTTTGTTTAGCGATGCTACCCCCAATGATACATAACGCCAGGAGCCAGGGGAAGACAAACTAACCTTTCCCCCTTACAGAACTCACGATTTTTCTTTGGATGCAGGCACTCGACTTGCAGTATCGTTAAGTATATTTATGTACGCATACTTTCCCAAGAATGCAACTCCTCAGAATCATCACTTATCCGCAATTGCTATCCATACACGACCTCCCCAGCAGTTACGATATCGTAATCGGCTATCAGCTAAGAGATCTTACTACTATTCGTCCTTTTACATTATTACATTCCATAAGGCTACTCTTCTGCCTTTCGAGACTAAGCTCTGTCTCCATCTGCATCTTGCATAAGGCTACTCTTCTGCCTTTCGAGACTAAGCACCGTCTCCATCTGTATCCTGCATAAGGCTACTCTTCTGCCTTTCGAGAATAAGCACTGTCTCCATCTGCATCCTGCATAAGGCTACTCTTCTGCCTTTTGAGACTAAGCACTGTCTCCATCTGCATCCTGCATAAGGCTACTCTTCTGCCTTTCAAGACTAAGCACTGTCTCCATCTGCATTTCTGCATAAGGCTACTCTTCTGCCTTTCGAGACTAAGCTCTGTCTCCATCTGCATCCTATGCCTTCAGAGACTAAGCTCTGTCTCCATCCGCATCTCGCATGGCTGAAATATCGCCTCTTTATCTTTCTCTCACGGCTACAATATCGCCATCTTCATTTAAATTCTGCACTGGCTAAAATATCGCCATTTCTTGCATGGGCTGAAAGATCGCCAACTTTTGCATTTCATGGGCTGAAAGATTGCTACCTTTTGCATTTCATGGGTTGAAAGATCGCCAACCTACTCAAAGGCGTCATGGTTCAGAGGCACCATCCGCATAGCCCGAGAACATCATTTCATAGCCTGTGAATCTTTATTTACGCTCTTCATGGTCCGGGACGTCATAGTCTGAGGACGTCATCCTAACCGTCCAAAGACAGCATTCATGGTCCAATGGGAACTTGCATCACGTTTAAGTTTATGCACGATATATGCTCGTATTGCTTACTTGCAGGTACACCGGCTATCAAACGGACGTCTCAGCAGGAGCGATCCCGCTCCGGTTCTCGCAGCCTATTAGATTTCAAATACCTCTCGCAACTTAAGCATCATGTCCGTTCTTTTCAAACCTCCATCGGCACATTCTGTCAATGAGTCCTGAACTACATATGGCCTGATTCTTGTAAAACCAGGGATATGTAGGCAGCTCAGAGACTAGAGCTCGGTCAAAATTCTTTTCAATCGCCGCTTCCGGTCAAAATTGGCCATCTTATCTTTACTCGACAACTCTTTCATCCTCCTCGGGTAAAGAGGGGCAGCTGTTGATACCCAATTTTTCTATAGATAATTTTATACCCAAAATATTTCCAAAATAGTATATACATGCATATATAAGCACACCCAAGAGTTTTGGTATTTTTAATGATTTTTTAACTAATTTATTGCCTATTTTAATACCACAAAATTCAATAATTATTCCCAAAATTATCATTTTTGGTGAATAACTCATTTTATTCTCACATTTATGCCAAAATATAATTAAGGTAGTTTTTGCATATTTTTACAAATTTATTTGGCAATTTTAAAGCTAAATTGCATGTAATTACAATTATAGCCTATTTTATGATTTACAGCATTTTACAATTATAAAATTACTTTCAGTATTTTTAATTTCATACTTGTATATCATTTATCAGTTTAGTACCTTCGATTTGTTTCAGAAAAAACCTTTTACTATTTTTATAAAATAAAATGGGAAAAAGTGGCTATTTAAAATCTGGCCCTATTTCATTTCAATTTTTGCCCAAATTGCACCCCAAATTCGACCCAATCCCAACCCCCAAATTAAGCGACCCAATTCCATTTTGGAGCTGACCCCTGATCCGATTACCCAAACCCGCCAAGACCTTTTCTTTCCTTTTTAATTTCAAACGACCCCTAAACCCTACCCCATTCTTTCAGAGACGCCGCCTCTAACTCCTTCTTCTCTCAAACTCTCTCAAACTCTCTTGAAACCCTAATCGCTTTCTACCGCTTTCAACCCCAAACCACCAGAATTCATGGCTGCTCAAGCCATGGACGACCTATACTCACCCCCTACGGCTCTCACGTGCTTGATACCTGAAGGTTCGAGGCCAAACTTCGAGGGCCTTCACTCAGACCTTCGTCGATTCGAGGTTTCCAGCCATCTCCGACCTTGCTCCGGCGTGTCTTAGCCTTCTGAGCCCAATTCCGACCTTATCGACTCCAGATCTGATCTTGTTTCTTCCAAGCCTTTCTTGTTTCTAGGGTTCTTAGAAACCCTAGCCTATTCGAGGTTTTTTTTTTGTTTATCTGTTTAGATATGTGCTAGATTTATGCTATATTTTATATTTCAAGTGTTTTCCCCAAATTTTCTTTTAGAAAATCCTTTGATTTAAAATTAGGGTTTCTGAGTCTGTTTGTTAATGTTTTGCTCGATTCAGCTGACTTATCATCTCTAGGTTTAATTGGTGTTGAAAACCCTAATTCTTAGGATTTGTTTCACTTTCTGAGTCTATCAGTTAGTATTCGTTTGATTTACTGATTAGTGTTGAAACCCCTAATTTTTGGTGTTTATTTGAGATTCTGAAACTGTTTGTTTGTTTCACTTGTTTATCGCCTCTAAACTCGACTTATTTCCAAAATCCTAGTTCTTTGGGGTCCATTCGAGTTCCTGAGGTTGTTTGTGCAACTCGTCTGTTTGAAATTGCTCAAACCGCTTTCTTTAACTTCAGCATCTATTTTCTTTATGTGATTCATTTTGTTCTGAGTTCTTGCTATCTATCAAACTGGACTATGTTTTCAGAAAGGTTTTCATTTGACTTTTTGCATGCTTCTGATCTTTTCTCTATTACTAAGCCAATGAAACTTGACCTACGTGACTATCACGCTGCATATGCTTGCTGTCTATTAATTCTGTGCTATTACTGTATGCTGTTTCCTTTCGCCATAGCTTGGCCTCGCATGTCTATTACTTGTGCACTTCATTTATATACTAAGTCCTTTCTGTGATTGATTTTCAAACTCGTAACTGATTTTCAAAACTTTTCCTTGTGAAATTCTGATTTTACTCGCCTGTTAAGGGTTAACTGATTCCTTTCCTTATTTTGCTTTGCCGAATCCTTTCCCAAAATTAAGTATACTTTTTACTTAGACTTAAATATTTACTCTATACTTTTACTATCCCTTATATGGTCAGAAATCAATCCTTCTCAAATTGATTTCTTTCCTTAATTAATCCTGTTAGTATCTGTTTGAGCAGTAATCCCTTAATTAGAGGGAAATACTTGTGTTAATTGATTTTCATTGTGATTATTTCCATGTTTGTGTTAAGACCTTACTTGTTACCCTATTCTCTACTCCTTTTCAAAACTATAAAAACATGTACCTCTTCTGTTTAAAGAAAAGAGTTCTAAAACACAGAACAAGTCATTACTTCTTCTCTCAAATACACTCAGATTTTCTTAAAAGTATTCGAGCTCTCTGAACTCATAAGCTTAAAGTTCTCTTCTTTGATTGTGGTTTGGATGAAAGAATCCTACTTTCTCTCTGCTCACTTTTCTACAATTGGTATGTCTCTCTTTGTTTAATTTCTACCTCACCACTACATGTTTATTCTTCAGCCTTTCCTTTGTTTGTCTTACTGTCTCTATGCTGTAATTCTCTGCAAGTTTACTTACTTCCTTATCTCTGTGCTTACATGAATCCTTATCCCTAGTCCTTTGTATGTTAAGTTATGGTTCAAAAAACATGACAACACTTGACATTGTTGTTCATGTATATGGACTAGACTCCCTGAGTCCTAAACTCTTTCAATTCCTATTCCCCTTCCCCTTTATATGTATTTTGAGCTTGAGACCTTGGTCTGGCAGCGTCCTAATCACTGTCCAGACCATGGTCTGACCTTCAATAGGTTTGTGCTCTTATTTGGTGGCTGAACATGTTTAGTCAGGGGTGTGCCAGCCTATCTTATGGTTAGGCATGACCACCAGCCTGCTTTGGCACCACCTACCCCTCTCTATTGCACTTGCACTCACTCTTAGAACTTAGGTTCTATCCCTCCCCCCTCCCCTCTTGTGAGCCTTGCCTTAGGATCCATGAGCTCCCTCTGAACTTGGACACCTGAGGGCTGACTTTTCCGCGCTGCACTATAACTCATTCTGATTAATATCTTGGGTGCAAGCACTGCCTGGAGTTCCTGAAACTCCTTGGATCTCTGAAACACCCTAGATAAAAGAAGGCTTTGGAAATCTTGATGTCGGAAGTGGTTCAATCTCATATTGCTAGACAGTAAGTCTGAATTAGGCTGCTCGGTTGTAGCTGTAATTTCTGATTGTACTTTTAATTTTAGTTTATTTTACTTGTCTGTAATAATTTGTACAAACTCATGGGGATTTAGTGAAAAAGGGATGGGGGTTACTTTTATGCATAAAGGGTAGAAAACATGCTTATAGGATTTAATTTCTAATCTGTGCAACTTCACACGTAGAAAGCATGCCTATAGGATTTAACTTCTGAATTCTGCAACTATGCATATAGATACCATGCTTGTAAGGGTTTAAATTTCTACACATAATGACGCCATTAGCAAACTGTAGGCTTAACTACAAAGTTGCATATAGATACCATGTTTGTAAGACTCCTGTTAAAAAGTGTTAAAAATCAGTTAACGCGTAGAAAGCATGCCTATAGGAACTTTGAATCTGAGCCGTTTCATTCGTCCAAAATAGCATCAACCGTTGAAATAAGTATTTACTTTGGTAAAACTGGCAGTCTTCTGCAATTTTTCTGAACCTCGTAAGTTGATAAACCTTTTTCTAAACAAACCGGCATTTTCTGAAAACTCACACTTTCTGATAAGATTCGTGAAACTTCTTTTTTTTTCAATTAGTTTGCATGTCCATCTAAAGTTCATTTCTTTTCTGTTAAACCTTTTCAAATTAGTACATTCTTTTCTGAAACTTATTTCACTCTGATAAAAATTGGCAACCCTTTATAATCAGTTTGCTTTTCGAAATCGCTAGTCCTATTCAACATAGATAAAAGTAGGTTAATTAATCAAGTGGATCAGCCTTTGACAACTGCATTCGAGCGAGCCTAATGCGGACCTCCTGTCTAAAAATATGTGTTGAACTAGTCCGCTTATCGCTTTATTTTTCTTAAAAAGACTAAACCAGTACGTGCAAGACATGCTAAACGCGATGGCTTTATCTGATTTAAAGAGGCTTACTTGAGCCCTATTTGCTTATTTGCTTTCCCCTTTACTTGCATTATGTGTTTTGATTGACGCCTTAGTATTTTGTACTTTGAAAACTTTCAAAAAGCCCCAAATCCCTTTCCCTATAGGATTATTAGTCCCAAACACCTCCGGGACTGATAGGATCGGGACGGGTACTAGCATGCAATAAGAAACGAGACATTCCACGCTTTAATAGCTTAACGGGATGGGAAGGGTAGAATATGGATATGATGACCGGTGCGCTAATATCACGTGCAACCCCTTTTCTGAGGAGTGATTGCTGGATATTACATTGACGTGATCCATATTATTTACAAACCTATGACCCCTTTCCCCTTTTACTTGTTCTTTTTTTTTTTAAGATTTCTTTCAAACCAACTTCCTGTATTTTCTACTCCTTTTCTTTTTCAAACTCTTAAACTTGTTTGCAATACTATGTGAAAACCCTCTTCTTTATTTTCTACTTGTCTTCTTCATTGCTTAAAGTCACAATTGTAGCATGGCCGGGAACCACACTAGTGGATCTTGAGCGATGCCTAACACCTTCCCCTCGAGATAATTTCTATCCCTTACCCAAACTCTGGTTCTTCATCTCAATTCTTTCTTAAAAGTGTCCTAATGCACTATAATCATTAGGTGGCGACTCTTCAAACTCAAAAACCCAATTCTCACAAGGGAATAGAGTTTTCCTCCCGAACGTCGTATACCCGATTCCGAACTCCGTTTGGAAAAAGGGGGCGTCTATAATAGTTATGATACCCTGCTGAAGGCACTCAAACTGCCTACGGTACTCCTCTCTCATAGTAAAAGGAATGAACTTCTTCAAAAATAGTTGCAGAAACTAATCCAAAGTGAATGGCAGTGAACGTGTTGGTTTGCCCCACACATAATCCTGCCACCACCTCTTGGCAGAATCGGTCATCTGAAATACTGCAAAGTCGACTCCATTGAACTCTATAATACCCGTGTTTCACAACACCCCATGACAACGTTCAATGAAATCATGTGGATCCTCAAAAGGTATGTCACCAAAGCAAATAGGAAATAACTTTGTGAACTTGTCCAATCTCATCAATCCTTTAGAAGGCATCACGGGCCTCTCCTTGGTCTATGCAGCAATAATAGATTGAGCCACTCCAACTGGCAGAACTGCCAGAGTATGATATCCTTGAGCCATCTGCTCTAGTGTGTGAGTAACCGGAGTCTGTACTCCTCCCCTAGCCTGAGAGACTGCTAGTGCCACTGGGAATGCATCGGTCTGCACCATGCTCTCCATAAAGCCCACCAAGCGGACTAGAGCGTCCTGAAGTACCGGGGTAGAAATAAACTCCTCCAGGACCTGAGTTGGTCCAATTGGCACTGTCTGAACAAGAACCTTCTCCTCCTGCTTGATCTGAGGCTCCAGAATAGGTATTGTTGCACGTGTTTAGGCTAAGCTCTGTCTCTGCCTCTGCCTCTGCCTCTACCTCTACCTCTAGCTCGACCTCGGCCTCGGACTAAGCCTCTACCCCTGGTAGTGGCATCAACATGTGCTCCTTCAACACACTCCGCGGGAGATAACCCACCTGCTTCGCCTCAATAAAACATTTCGATATACCTTCCACCGTCATACACATTACACAGCCACTTAGTTTATACATATCAAAAACTTTCAAAATTCCAATTTAAAAATCTCAAAACTCAAGCCTAGTTCTTCCATTTTTAGGCTAGTTTCCATGAATTTCTAGGTGGATTTCACAACACAAATGAGTTTTAAGACCAAAATTCTTACCTCAAGTCGCTTCCCCTCAAATCCCTCTTTAATCTCCACCAAGAAGCTCTCAAAATGATCAACCATGGAGGAAAATTGACCCAAAATCGCGGATGAAATAAAATTATAACATTCTGCCCAGAATTGCTCCTCCTTCATCGCGATCGCGACCCAAGTCTCGCGATCGCGAAGCATTAAATTTCTATCTCTCAAATTAACACTATGCAAACGCGATGATACTGCTACGAGCGCGATGCTTTAAACTAGCACCACTATGTGAATGCATGCCTTATGCCACGAACGCGATGAACAAATATGCGGGACCTCAAATCCTCCTATGCGAACGCGACACTAGTCACGCGAACGCGATGCATACTCCCAGGACCTTCCGCAAATGCAATGTTATAGATGCAAACACGAAGCATAATGACTCAGGGACCCCAACTTCCTTCTACACGAACGCGGGATCCAAACCGCGAATGCGAAGCTCTAGTACTTTACCTTCCGCAAACGCAAAGGCCAAATATGGCCTGCAACTACTATTGCATTTTCTGCATTA
The DNA here is from genome assembly GCA_026770625.1 of Nicotiana glauca. Taxonomy (NCBI): domain Eukaryota; kingdom Viridiplantae; phylum Streptophyta; class Magnoliopsida; order Solanales; family Solanaceae; genus Nicotiana; species Nicotiana glauca. The sequence goes on along the minus strand of MU763029.1, from coordinate 38,355 downwards.
TTTTCCAAGTTAAAACTTCCCGTTAGCCATCCGAAATCACCCCGAGGCCCCCGGGACCTCAACCAAAAGAACCAACACATCCTAAAACATCATTCAAACTTGTTCCAATCAAAAAACACATCAAACAACACTAAAATCTTCAATTCTCACCGAATTCAAGCCTAAGTTCTTCAAAAACTTCCGAAACACGCATTTGGTAAAAAACCCAACCAAATCACCTCCGAATGACCTAAAATTTTGCACACACATCCTAAATCACATAACGAAGCTACAAAAACTCTCGGAATTCCATTCCGACCCTCGGATCAAAATCTCACCTACCAACCGTAATTCGCCAAAATACTAACTTTGTCAATTCAAGCCAAATCCTTCCACGGACTTCCAATATGCATTCCAATCGCGCTCCCAAATCATAAATCACCTGACGAAGCTAAGAAAATCATAAAAACTCTGATCCGAGCTCGAATATAAATGATTCAACTCTTGGTCAAACATTTCAAATTCAAAGCTTTCAACTGAGACTCTTCTTTCAAATTCATTCCGATTTTCCTGAAAACCCAAAACCAACGGTCTACATCAGTCATAATGTATAACACGGGGAAAGTCGTGCCTGAGAACTGGCGATCAAAGTGCAAAATCTCAAAACGATCGGTTGGATCGCTACACCAGACTCTTGATCTGTCGTGGATGTTATGTGTGTCCTCACCATCTGCAAGAGAACAAGAATAGAATCACTCAAACTTCAGTAATAGAATAAAATCGCACAATAGAGAAAGAAAGAAGTGAATTATTCCTAAAACTTTATAGCCTCTAGAAGATAAGTACAAAAATCTCTGCACTGATCCTCCAGACTCTACTAAGCTTGCTCATGACTCATGAGACCTAGGCAACCTAGTGCTCTGGTACCAACTTGTAATGAGTATCGGGACCATGATAGCGCCTAACATTTCAGTTTCTAGGCAAGACAATGTTAGCTATGTTAATCAGTTTTTAACAATTCAAATCAAAACATTAATAATAATTAGCTATAAAAGTCTGAAGTAGATTGATAACATACCAAAAGATGTGATCAAAACATATCCCAGAATTTGGAGTCACAAATACATGAGCTTCTAGAGTACTACAGAAAATGTCTAAACAAAGATACAACTGTCTGAAACTAAATAAAGAGTAAACTGGATTAAAAAGGGGACTTTAGGGCTATGGACGATGTGCAGCTATACCTCAAATATCCAATGCAGCTGAATCCGAGCAGAGACACCACTAGACGTTGTTGGGACCGAAACTAGTATCGGCACAAAAAGTGCATAAGTATAGCATGAGTACAACCGACCCAATGTACCCTGTAACTATCGAGTCTAACCTCAGTGAGGTAGTGATGAGGCTATGACAAGACACCTACGTAAATCCAGTACAAGTATATATATATATATATATATATATATATATATATATA
>MU763029.1:7261-26851 GCA_026770625.1 Nicotiana glauca | reverse complement strand
ATACTGCGGCGTGCAGTCCGATCCATATAATATATCACTGCGGCGTGCAGTCCGATCCATATATATATATCACTGTGGCGTGCCGTCCGATCCATATAATATACTACTGCGGCGTGCAGTCCGATCCATATAATATACTACTGCGGCGTGCAGTCCGATCTATGAATGTATATGTATATACTGCTGCGGCGTGCAGCCCGATCCATATCTCAGTCCAGAAATGCGCACATAACACTGCTGCGGTGCGCAGCCCGATCCATGCTCAGTCCAGCAATGCACATAAGCCCCTTGGGTAATAGTAAAATGGCAGTTCTCAGCTCAAAACGTAAGAAAAATATCATTTAAGTTTTCAAATCTTAGAAAGATGGCTGAGTTTGCAAAACAATATTTAGATACTTGGACTGAGATCAAATAATATGCAACGTAATGCAAAAACAGTGATATCAATCCCTGAAGGATTCAAATAATCGGCAATCAGCCCAAATCATGATAGCATCAAGTAGTTTTCAATCAATCACGCAATAAAATCAACCACCGGGACGGACCAAGTCACAATCCCCAACGGTGCTATACCCCACGCTCATACCAGGCGTGCAAGTCACCACAATACAGCACTATGATGTGCAAATCTGGGGTTTCAAACCCTCAGGATATCATTCACAAGTATTACTCACCTCGAACCGGTGAAATTCCTCGCTCGCGACGCCTTTGCCCCTCAAATTGGCCTCCACGTGCATCGAATCTAACCAAAACCAGAGCGAATACATTACAATATACAAATGGGACAATGCCCAATCGAAAACAATCGAATTATAGCAAAAACCTCGAAACTAGCAAAACCCGAGCTCCGGGCCCCGTTTCTCGAAAAATTACAAAACTTACATCACCGGATTCCTCGTCTCGCCACGAGTCTACCCATACCAAGAACTCCCATATCTGAGCTCAAATGACCTATCAAATTCCAATTTGAAATTTGTCAAAAACTCAAGCCCTAGTTCATAACTTTTGGCTCAATTCCCATGAATTTCTAGACCAATTTCACAACATAATCATGTTTTAAGGCCAAGATTCTTACCTCACGTCGATTCCTCTTGAATGCCTCTGAAATTCCCATCCAAAAGCTCCTAAGGACATTCAAATATGGAGGAAAATAGCTCCCAAGTCACGGATGAATTATTGATATAAACCATTCTGCCCAGGCCTATTTCCGCTTTTGCGGTCCAAATGTCGCTTCTGCGACTTCCGCTTCTGCGGTTTCCTTCATTTTGCCCAGGACCGCTTATGCGGTTAATAGTCCACTTCTGTGGACTCGCATTTGCAAAAAATGTTCCGCTTCTGCGGAACCTCCCAAGCCTCCTCCTTTCGCTTCTGCGACCACTTACCCGCTTCTGCGCACTCGCTTAAGCGAAACAATTTCACTTCTGCGGAACTTCCCAACTCAACCCCAGACTGCTTTTGCGATCCTTCACCCGCTTCTGCAAAACCATTTCTGCAGAAGCGGAAATACCAGATATCAGATCCTTCAGCAAATCCTTAAACTCCAAATTTCATCCCGTTAGCCATCCGAAATCACCCCGAGGCCCCCGGAACCTCAACCAAAAATACCAATACATATTATAACGTTATTCAAACTTGTTCCAATCATCAAAACACTATCGTTAATATCAAAATCATCAAATTTCACCAAATCAAAGCCCAAGTTCTTCAAGAACTTTTGAAATGCACTTTCGATCAAAAACCCGACCAAACGATGTCCGGATGACCTGAAAATTTGTAGACATATCCAAAATACCTAATGAAGCTACTGCAACTCTCGAAATTCCATTCCGACCCTCAGATCAAAATCTCACCTATCAACCGGAATCTGCCAAAATTCAAACTTCGCCAATTCAAGCCTAATTCTACACCGGACCTCCAAATTCAATTCTGACCGCACTCCTAAGTCACAAATCATCCCCCGAAGCTAACCAAATCTCCAAAATTCACATCCGATCCCTCTAACTATATAGTCAACTTCCGGTTGACTTTTTCCAAAACAAGCTTCCTTCTAAGAGACTATGTAACTCATTTCCAACTAAAACCAATTCAATTCTATCCGATTAACTCAAATACTGATATTGAAACATGAATCAACACAATACGGGGAAAACAGGGCGGTAACTCACGTGACAACGTGTCGGGTCGTCACAATGCTTTAACCCAACAACAACGTATATATACTTGTCACTTTACATATACACCGTCCCCATACATAATTCACGTAGAAAATAGACTAACAAGTCCTAATCCCTCAAGTAAAAGTTAGCCACAAACTTACCTCACTCCGCAACCAAGTAAATCAACCAACCACGGTCTTGCTTTTAGAACAAGCCTCAAAACCAACGAAATCTAACCAATTATCGATCAAACAATTCAAAATAAGCCTTAGAAACTACGCACGAGTGAAAAAGATTCAATCTTCAATGAATTTGAAAAACGTCAATAAAAGTTAACCCCGAGCCCCCTTGGTCAAAACCCAAGATTTTGACCAAAATATGATTATCCTTTCACCCCCAAGCCCTATTATGTGATTTGTTTCAAAATTTGATCTCAATATAAGGTCTAAATCTCAATTTTTACAAAATTCCCAATTTCTCCCCAAATCCCTAGTTTCTACCATGCAAATCCTAGATTGATGTTGAAAACACATGAAAAGTATTGGGTAATTGAAAGAAGATAGATTAAAGTTGCTTACTAATGATCTTTTAAGGAAAATCTTTTGAAAAATAGCCTCTAGAGTGTTAAGAGTTGAAAAATAGTGTAAAATAAGCTAAGTCAAGAATTTTCGTCTTTTATCTAGCTGCAGATGTCGCAATTGCGAAATAAAGGTCGCAAATGCGATCTCTGCATCACTGGCCCAAAAGTTGCAAAAGCGACAAAATATTCGCAAATGCGAACAGTCCCCCATTCACAAATGCAGATAAAAACTTCGCAAATATAAAGCTCATCCATCAGAACTCTTCGTCGCAAATGCAACTCTGAGATCGTAAATGCGGTTTCAGCTAGTTCACAAATGCGAACCATTTCCTCAAAATTACGAGAATACACAGCTCAGGTCCCTACTAAAAAATGTGATGCCTTAATCACAAAACCGAGGCTCGCATTTGTGTGCCAGACCTTGCATATACGAGATCTGTAGACGAACACCAGAAACAGTAGTGCACCAGTAGTCCTCAACTATACAAGCTCATATGAAATGCATCTGATACTCACCCGAGCCCCTTGTGCTCCAAACTAAACATGCATACAAGTGTAATAATATCATTTGAACTAGGTCACACAACAAAATACCAAAATAATATCTAAAACTACAAATCGAACATCAAATGAATGAAACTTCTAAGGAAAAATCAAGAACATCTAGAATCCCAACTAAGCGTCTGAATCCTATTAAACCAACTCCGATTTGCACTAAATTTTACATAGAAGTTTCAAATAACAAAAAAAAAACTTATCTCAAGTCCCAAAACCAAAATCCTAACCCGATAGCCATAAAATCAACCTACGCTCAAACCTAGGATGTTTCCAAACTTTCAAATTGCTAACTTTCAGCAAAACAAGTCAAATCAACCTTGAGACCTTTTAATTTAATTTTGGGTATACGCCCAAATCTAAAATCATAATATAGACCTACCGGAATCATCAAAATACTGATCCGAGATTGTTTATACAAAATATTGACTGTAGTCAACTCAAGTTATTTTTAAAGCCAAAATTATATTTTTCAAATTTTTGCATAAAAACTTTCCGGAAAAGGACACGAACTTGCATGCAAACTGAGAAACATCATATGGAGCTAATAGAGATTGTGAAACATTGAAATAAGGGCTAGTACTCAAAATAAACTATCGGGTCGTGATACTTTGACTATAGATCAACATCACCCACTATTTCTTCAACCATGCAACACTCCAGGTAGTTCTCCAATTTCATTCAAGTTAACTAAACCTAAAAACACTTTATGGAGTAGTACAATGTGTGTTAGGTTGCTTGGTAAAAGTAAGCTAGGGTTTGGTGATGGTAGTTGTACTAAGGAGAAGTTTGATGTTTCTCTTCAGGGATTGTGGAGAAAATGTAATGCTATAGTTCTCTTGAGGATCATGAATTATGCGAGCGCTGAATTGTTGAGTGGTATTGTGTATGCCTCTAGTGATCATAAGGTGTGGATGGATCACAAGAAGAGATTTGATAAGGTGAATGGATCTCGTGTACTTTTTCTTCATAAAGAAATTGACACTTTGACTCAAGGAATATCATATGTGTCTACCTATTTCTCTAAATTGAAAGAATTATGGCAGAGTTTGATGCTCTTATGCCATTCCCTAAGTGTTGTTTTAAAAGTAAAGAGGAAGAATTCCTTGATGAAAATGAAACAAGCGATGAAGAAGAATTAAATAACGAATATCGAAGAGGATTGACATGTTGGTTTTTATTTATTTTCGTTATTCATTTAATAAGCTGAAGAATTTCTTTACATTTTTAATGTCTTAACATATTTCATTTAATATTTTAAATATACTTATGTTACACATATGGCGTCGGATAAAAAAAAAGAAGATAAGACACAATTCCCAGCTTCCTCAGTACACTTCAGGTCCCACCACCTCGTTTGTGCCATTTACGAGTCCTCCTCCTCATCCTCCTCTCCGCCTCCTCAACAGACTTAACTGCCACCTGGCTTTTTCACTTTGTCCCTTGTGATCCAGTTCGATATAAGCCTATCTCTAATTCCCAAAGTATGCACAATATACCATCTTCTTCGCCAGCTTATCGTACTAGTCAGTATGGTAGATCCTCATCTATGCCTACGTCATCATTCACTCAATACCCAAGCTACCATGTTAGTTAGAATGTTGGTTCTGCATCTGCAACTCCATCTTCATCGCCATCATCATCCACTCCTGGCATTTCTAGGACGCATGTTGGAGGCTCTACTATACCGTCATCCCCATCCATTGATACATCTACACCTGCTCCTAATAATACACAGGCTCAGACTTTTGAAGAGATTGTATGATATGATTCTCTTCACAGACTGATTATCATTCCTGATGGGACTACTGGGTAAGCAATAACTTTATTATTCATTTGAATTATTGAATATATTTTTAACATATGTTAATTTTAATGCAAGTTTGTTCCCTCCAATAAATCTACGAAGGTGATTGTGGATTGTGTTAAAGAATTTTTTTGAGATGCTTGGATTAAATGGCCAGATATACCGTATATATACAGAGATCCAATGTAGAATCAATTTAGGGTACAAATCAAAAAATTTTGTATTATTTATCAAACTGCCCTTATTTCATCTAATGTTTTAAATTATTTGCAGACAAGGTGTGCATGGATTCCCAAATATCATTAGCAAATAAGTCATAATTTTAAGAAAAAAGCCGCTTATCGACTTAAAAATCTCCTTTATAAAGCTCGTCACGACGGCAAAATGCCCGATTGGATACTAAAAGATATATGGGATAGACTTAATGTGATATGGGTTTCTGAAGAATTTAAGAAGAGGAGCAATGCTGCAAAGGCTGCCCGAGCCTCCAATACAATTGGCTCATTGCATACTGGGGGTTGAATTAATATGGAGACTCATTGAAGGAGAATGATAACTTTCTTATTATATTTGTTTTGATTTTAACTAGATGCAATTGAACTTTATCTAACTTAATTTTTTTTTGCAAGAAAAGGAAAAAGGGAGACTTGTGACTTATGCTGAGATCTTTGAGGACAAACATATGAAAAAAGAAAAAGGATGGGACAAGAGAATGGGTCGAGCCACATGCTGCAAGGACATATGTAAGATCCTAACTACAAGATCTCTAGTTTCGTCTTCCCATTTTTTATTGGGATAACACTTAGTCTGATTCGTATAAGATTAGCACAAGAAACACTTGTGAGTTAAACTATTAGTAATCAATGAATTTTGGTATCTTTTAGTTGGTGTTTGCTTAAGGATTTCCTTAAACAAACTTTATGGGTTGTCGAACAAAAATAGTAAATTTGGAAGACTTGTAGTTCTCATGATTGTAGAATCTTGAGAGAATTATTATATGTTTTGTAGAAAATTTTGACAAAGTGTTTACATTTTGATTCTTACTATATATTAAGTGTTTATTTTCTGTCAAGGAGATTATGTAGCCTATTTAGGTTTTCATAAATATTAGCGAAATCAATATTAGAAAGCACAATCATATCCTTTGGTCAAAATGTGAATATGGACATTACTGATTCAGATTCTCAGTTAGTTTTCTTTTTAGCACCATATATAACATGTGAGCTAATAAGTTTGAACTAATGTTCAAACAAACAGAAGTAAGGCTTGAAAACTGAGAAGCCTATTAACCTAGTAAAGGAAATTAACAAAGAGTTTCATGAACACGTTTGAGCTTAAATAATCACATATAAATCTTTAGGAAGCTTCTTTGTCTACGCGTTGAATACTGTAGTTTCATCTTTGCAGATGAAAATGGACACTAAAGCGAGAAAAGTGACAGATATTGTCTCTTTTTCTCAAAAGAATGAAAAAGAAAATTATCTCTTTAAAAATATTACCAAGGGAATTAAGTTTTCTCTTCTCTTATCTTCCCCTACCTTATAATTTCTCCTCCTTTACATTCTAGCATGATTTTCATTTCTTCCGTTTGTTCAGTTTTCTTTCCCTTTCCTTTGGCGTGTTGGGCAAGGTGTTTAATGCATGTATTTTTCATTCAGTTGACATCTGTTGAGTTTAATTGATGTGAAACATTTGTTTTTGAGCTGTGTATTCTGTTTTACTGAATAACTCAAGTCATTGAATTTTAATTATTGAAAAGTATCAAGTTATACTTTTTGAAGGTTTATTGAGTTCTAGTTCTTTCAATTAAGCACGCTTTTGGAAGAGTTGTATCATACATAGTTGTAAAAAGTAAGAAACCTGCCTTTATCACTTTATTGCCAACTTGACCATAGTGAATCAAAAATATCCAGCTTTTAATTTCTGTAAGTTGTATCATACATAGTTGTAAAAAGTAAATCTGCCTTTATCACTTTATTGCCAACTTGACTATAGTGAATCAAAAATATCCAGCTTTTAATTTCAGAAAATCTACAGCAACGTTTCGAGGAATGGTGTTAAAGTCAACCCGATTCCAAGGATGGTAGCTCAACCCCACTCAATAGTGTAGCTTCAACATGAACGCAGATGGTTGGTGGCACAAAGAAAGTTAGAACCTACGGTCTTGAATCACAATATTTCGTAGGTCGTTCTACGATATTGTTGTCTAGTGATGCGAGTTATTCGCAAGATCACGTAGAGGTGGAAGCATTACGAAAATAAGCTGAAGATTTGAACGAGCTAGGAACGGAAAAAAGATCGCGAAAACTTTAACAAATTGCAGAGTCTATTGGAGAAATTTATGAGCAGACATCCATTTGATCCTTTGAATGACGAGGATGGCGGGGATAATGAATTTTAATTTGTTATGGTTAGATGTTTAGACTTGGTAATATTTACACTTGACTATGATTGTAATATTTTAGAATAGATTGAATGGTGCTAGAATGTTTAGCTCTTTTTGGATATTTTAGTTACAAATATTTATATTTTGCGTTTTTTGTTTTTGATTAATTGACATGGCGGATTGATTGGTTGACATGGTAGATTAATTGGTTAGTTAATGTATATTTGAATTGGCAAGTGGTGCTGCTTTAAAGAGATGGAATCTGTCAAAAAATTCCCAGTTTTCCAACTGATCTCCGACCATAGCGGTCGCAAAATGCTTCAAAATATTCTAAATTCAGGAACATTTGCGACTACTATAGTGTAAAAATTAAATATAAAAAAATATTAAATTATATTTGCGACAACAGTAATCGAAAATATAAACAAATAAATAATTTTAAATTAGATTTGCGACCATGGTAGTGGGAAAACTCAAATAAAATTAAATAATATTAATTATGTATACTGTTTGCAACCGAAGTAGTGGAAAAGTTAATATAAAATGAAATTTAAATTTAAATTGTTTGCGACTGCGTCAGTCGGAAATTGACCATATTTATTAGTCATTTTTCTATTTTGACTTTACGATCGCTGTAGTCGCAAATTACGGACGGATTTGGTCGCAAACTATTTCAGACCAGCTATTTTGCGACTACAACTTTTCAGTCTGAATATAATTGAAAATTAGTATTTTTTGACCATTTTCTGGCCGTTTTTGTAATCGAAAAATAGCCATTTTCTAGTAGTGTATAACTCTTAATGAAATTCATAGTCTTAATGGATGGTGTATTTAAAAGTAGTATACACTTGATGAATTCACCTATATAAAAGTGGAGTGGGCCATTCCTATGAGGTCTTGGCCTAGTCTCTAGAGCTCTCATGAATCACCAAGCATGCGCGTGGCCTATTGGGCGCAAAACCACGTTGAACAACAAAATTATTGGGGGTTAAAATATGATTGATAAATTCTCTGACTTACAATGAGAATTATTGGTGCATAAAAATATTATATCTCACCAGTAATTCCGTACATTAAATTTTATTGATCTAAGTTTGGTTTATAATCCAGAAGAAACCAAACTTATTGCATTTGGACCATACAAATCCAGCAAATCTTATTTCTCTTTGTATATTTTTTTTTGAAAATATGTGGGAGGAATGTTGTGTTATTTCCAAAAATTGAACAAATGTCCATCCATGTAGCAATCTTGCATGGGAAATTCAAGACAAGTGGTATACACCTGTCATGCTCTAAGCTTATCTTATAGTTTATAAATAGGCCTTGAAAATAGCCATCAATCATCAACATATGTTCCTTTGCCTTTTCGTTCCTCTTCAGCTTCCTTTTCTTTCCTCTTTAAACTTTTGTAGTCTACTATTTTTTGTTCCCCTATTTTAAATAGTTGAGTTTGTAATTTAATATTTTGCTGATTCCTATATCCTCTAAATAAATTAGAGGTGTGCTTGTTTAATTCTGAAAAAATATTTCACATTGCTAAAATAGTTTTTTAGGACAACACCCAGCACGACTCAAATCAAGTCGTGTATTTCCTCTCATAAATATTATTGTACTATTATAATTATTTTTATTTTCCGTGTCATTTCCCTGCAATAAGGTGGAAGATATATTGGCCTCACTAAGTCACAATGCAACTCAATCCCTGATGTATGACTCCTTTGCAGAGCTGCCTACTCAAGTTAGAGGTCTTTTAGATATGGATAGATGGAGATTGCATGTTTTTCGAAAATCTATATAAAAAAAATCCAACATCACCTTCGAGCCACCTTGATCATAGCCCGTTTGGTCAAGCTTCTAGAATCAACTTATTTTGATAAGTGTTTTTCTCAAAAGTATTTTTAAAAATAGTGCTTTTGGTGAGAAGTAGTTTGTATTTGACTAATTAATTAGAAAAATACTTTTGAGCAATAATTAGTATTTGGCCAAGCTTTTGAAAACTGCTTCTAAGTGTATTTTTTTCAAAAGTACTTCTTAGAAAAGTACTTTTGGAGATAAGCTACGTTTTTCTGCTTCTCCAAAACTGCTTCTGCTTCTTCAAAAACACTTTTTTTCCTTCCAAAAATTTGGCCAAACACCTCAAAATTTCAAATTTTAGCCAAAAGTGCTTTTGACTAAAAAAAAATACTTTTGGCCTAAAAAAAAAAACTTGGTCAAACATGCTATTAGTAGATTAGTCCTTTTGGAGGTTCTTTTGTATGGAATTGATACTCATGGTTGATGCCATGTATCCTCTCTCCAACGCATTTACCTCATCTTCATTCGTATCAAAGATAGTTTGTGCTATCTTTCAAAAGTTAGTAGGGAGGTAGTTAGGTTTTTTTTATTACTACCTCAACTCCAATATAATCTTTTTGAACATGAATAAAATGCAAAATTCAAAAAAAAAAAAAATTCATAAGCAAGATTAGGTTTTGCTACTTATTAAAAATAGATAAATGTGTTTTACTTTTACTATATTTTGGTCTACAATCATGGGTAAATACTTTGTTAAGTTAGATAGATTGCCTTAATCTCATATTAATTACAGCAATACGAGTTTTATGGTCAAAATTATGTAATTTGATAATCCAATTACTTTGCACTTTTCAGCTTAATCATTTTTCAACTTAAACATTTAGATTGTATAATACCCTTTTTTTTTTTAAAAAAAAACAAGTTAAAACATTATATGGCCTGACTATCGAAAGTCAAAGGGGAAGTGCACGGTTAGCCAGTAATAATACATGTATTTATTTTTAAGTCACTGTTTAAAATGTCTTTAGTCTTTAGTCATTGCTTTAATAAACTTTACTTGCCCGGACGAAAACACCCTTATGCTCATAAAGTTCAGGACCAAGTGTCCTTAACTTTTGAACTTGCAATTGTAAGTTTAGTACTTGAGGACTACATGTCCTTAACTTTTGAACTTGGAACTCGTTCAGGACCACATGTCCTTAATTTCTATGCTTGTAACTCTAAGTTAAGGACTACTTGTCCTTAACTTTTAAACTTGTCAGTCTAAGTTTAGGACCAAGTGTCCTTAACTTTTGAACTTGTAACTGTAAGTTCAGGACCAAGTGTTCTTAACTTTTGAGCTTGTTAATCTAAGTTCAGGACCTATTATCCTTAAGTTTTGAGCTTGTTAGTCTAAGTTCAGGACCTATTGTCCTTAACTTTTGCTTCAGTACTTCAGGACCTATTGTCCTTGACTTTTGAACTTCTAACTATAAGTTTAGGACCTATTTGTCCATAACTTTTGAGCTTGCTAGTCTAAGTTCAGGACCATGTGTTCTTAACTTTTGAACTTGGAACCCGACATTCTCGACCAAGTGTCCTTACTTTTAAACTTGTAGTTCTAAGTTTGTAGTTATCTCTTTTCTAAAATTTAGTTTCATAGAAAATTTTGATGGATTGAAATATTTGTTCTGTTTATTCTTGTGCAGTTCTTTACTATCAAACCTTACGCCTGTGACTCCCAGCCTTCCCAAATATCCACCTAGCAAAGAAATGGATGCAAAACGGCGAGACAAAGAATCTCGAAGGTCTAGTTATCTGGATCCTTTTATATCCACTCTTAATATTTCACGTTTGTATATTTAAATGTATTATTTTGTATAGAGAAGAAACGATTCTTATCGAGATAGCTATTTGTTGTGTATACTTTTTTATATTTCATCAGTATTTCTTGTCCCTGAAAAGAAACCATTGAAGAAAAGATTCTACAAAAATTGAATAAGAAGAAATGATTTCATTGATTGTTTTTCTGCTATTGTGTGTGTATATATATATATATATATATATATAGCTCAACTGAGAAGTAGAATTTGTATATTGCTAGTGCTATGTGTCAAACTCCTATTGGCCTAGCTTTAACAAAAAAATATAGAATGGTATAATTAAATACACATGTGCTCCTGTACAGTTGTCTGTGTGTATGTACCTGCCTATCGAGAACCTTCCACGTGCACCAGACTTCATCAAGTATAACTAATCAAAATTATTTGGCCAAGTTTAAGTCTCATTTGCCTCTATCAAACACTTCCTCACGGATGTGTATTGGCTCAGATTCATCATTGGCAATACCCCCTGCCCCCCCGCAAGTTGGAGGGCGGGTCACGAACGCCCAACTTGCAGAGAATAGAGTGGTGAAGAGGGCCGGCAAGAGCTTTGGTGAAGATATCAGCGAGCTAACCGGAAGAGGGAACAAACGACAATGAAACCAGGCCATCCAAGAGCTTTTGACGGACGAAGTGATAATCAAGTTCGATATGCTTTATCCGCTCATAAAAAATGGGATTCTTCACAATATGGATAGCCGCCCTATTATCACAGTGCACTGGAACAGGTAAAGAAGGAACATCAGAAATGTCACCAAGAAGACGAACTAGCCAACTGAGCTCTGCAACGAGGCGCCGCATAGAACGGTATTCAGCCTCTGCCGATGACAAAGAGACAAATGCCTGCTTTTTGGATTTCCAAGAAATTGGGCAACTATCGAGACTAATAAAAAACCCACTAACGGAACGTCAAGTATCAACACAAGATGCCCAATCAGAATCGCAATAGGCAACCAGCTGAAAAGAAGGATCTTCAGACAAAAAAATGCCTAAACCCGGATCTGCCTGAACGTAGCAAAGTGTGTGAAGCGCTGCCTGAAAATGATCCTGGGTAGGAGATTGCATAAATTGACTCAAAGATTACACAGCAAAAGACAATTCTGGGCGAGAGTGTGTTAGAAAGTTAAGCTTGCCCACCAAACGCCTATATGTCGAAGCATCAGAAAGAGTAATACTAGAAGTAGAGGTAAGTTTGAGGGATGAGTCCAGAGGAGCAGAGACAAGTCGGGAATGAAGGTAGTTAAACTACGACAATAACTCAATAGCAAATTTATGCTAGGAGACAATGAGGCCATTAGGCTCGTGAAGTAATTCCATCCCAAGGAAATAATGAGCAAATCCCAGATCCTTGATACGAAATTCAGCATCAAAAACTGCTTAAGGTCAAGTATCTCAGTGAGACTGTTCCCTATGAGGAGAATATCGTCTACATAAACAGCAATAAGCGTAGAAAAATATCCCTGGTGCTTGTAAAATAGAGAGTAATCATTTAGCGATACAATAAAACCCCGAGACACAAGGGCAGTAGAGAGGCGAGCGTACCATTGGCGTGAAGCCTGCTTAAGGCCATATAAGGACTTGTGGAGTCGACAAACATGCCGAGGAGAAGGAACAGACATTCCAGGAGGAGGCCTCATGAACAACTCTTCATCTAAATTACCGTGAAGAAAAGCGTTATTGACATCCAACTGAAATAGAGGCCAATCACGCTTAATAGCGACACTAAGGATGCACCGGATAGAAGTCATCTTAACTATAGGTGAAAATGTCTCTGTGTAGTCAATAACCTCTCTCTGAATGTCACCCCGAATTACCAATCGAGCTTTTAGATGCTCAACAGAACTATCAGACTTAGTCTTAACCTTGTAAATCCATTTGCAGGGAAAAGGCTTCTTTCCAGGAGTGAGCTCAATCAAATCCCAATTTCTATTAGTCTCTAGAGCTGCGAATTCTTTGGCCATTGCATCCTGCCAACCGGGATGGAGAGCTGCCTGATGGTACGTGGAAGGTTCTAGGACATGGGTAAGGGTGTTGAGGATATTCTGATTTTGGGTGGATAAAGCAGTAAAAGAAAAGGAATGTAAACAGGAAACATTAGGGGAAGGAGATGGAGAAGCTGTGTTGCATATATATTCACTTAAGTATCCAAGTGTATGCCTTGCTCCGATGGACCTCCGTAGTATTGGACTCGCGACAACATGAGCAGGAGAAGTAGCCAGTGGAGAAGGTATAGGAACAGACGAGGATGAGGTGAGAGGTGATGCAGTGGATGTAGGAGATGTGGGAGGTGTAGGAGAGGTGGGAGATGTAGAAGGGGATGCTGTTATAGATTCAGAGGAAATAGGAGTAGGTGAAACAAAAATAGAGGAGGAATTCAAAGGAGATGAGGTAGGAACTGGATGTGGGAATGGAGAAACATTAGGACGAGTATAAACAGAAGAAATGACAGATGAAATAGGAAGAAGAAAATGAAAAAGGAATATGTGTTCATGGAACTTAATATTTCGGGAGACAAAGAATTGCTGCGATTGTAAGTTCATGACTTTGTAGCCTTTCTTTCCAAAAGGATAACCAAGGAATACACAAGGTGTGGCTCTAGTATCTAATTTATTTCTCCCACGAGAGAGTGTAGAAGCAAAACACAAACAACCAAATGATTTTAGGAAGGATTAATCTGGTGGTTAGGAGAAACATTACCCAAAATTCTTGAAAGAAATCGGTTGATAAGGAATGTAGTTGTTAACAGACAGTCGCCCCAAAATTTGATAGGTAAATTGGACTGAAATAATAAAGCCCGACATGTTTCAAGTAGGTGTTTATGCTTGCATTCAACTACACCATTTTGTTGTGGTATCGCTACATAAGAGGTTTGATGGAGAACACCAAGAGAGGAGAAAAAATGAGAATGTGTAGTCCCTGACCCAAGCTCATAAGCATTATCAGATCGGACTTTCTTGATTTTGACATTGAATTGTCGTTCTACTATGGCAAAGAATGCTTTGAGGACAGGAAAAGCATTTGACTTGGTGGATAACAAAAATGTCCAGGTACATCTTGTAAAATCATCAACAATTGTCAAGAAGTAACGATGACCATTATAAGTAGGCGTAGAATATGGGACCCAAGTGTTTATATGAATGAGGTAAAATTTTTGTTTAGAAGTTATATAGCTAGGGTTCACAAGTCATCGTGAGTTGAGCGATGAACCTGCTGATATAATTCAATCTTCCCAACAGACTCACCACTTCTGTTTTGTTCTTCGGTGGTGGCAATTCTTGGATAGATTTGATCTTTGACGGGTCCAACTCAATGCCTCGCCAACTGACGATGAATCCCAACAGCTTTCCAGATGGAACACCAAATGCACATTTGGCCGGGTTGAGCTTAATATTGTACCTTCGAAGTCTTTGAAAAAACTTTCTTAGGTCTGCTACGTGGTCTTCCTGATGCTTGGATTTTATGATCACATCATCCACGTATACCTCAATCTCTTTGTGTATCATGTCATGAAACACAGTAGTCATTTATCTCATATACGTTGCACCAGCGTTCTTCAAGCCAAACGGTATTACCCGGTAGCAATAAGTCCCCCATGGCGTAATGAAAGCTGTATTTTCCGCATCTTCTTCATCCATCAGAATCTGATGATACCCAGCATAGCAATCCACAAAAGATCCGATCTCACGCCCGGCACAATTATCGATCAGAATATGGATGTTGGGTAACGGAAAGTTATCCTTAGGACTAGCCCTGTTCAGATTGCAGTAATCGACACATACCCTGATCTTCCCATCTTTCTTCGGTACTGGAACCACATTAGCCAACCAATCAGGATATCGAGTGACCCGAATAACCTTTGCCTGTAACTGCTTGGTTACTTCTTCTTTAATCTTCAGA
The DNA here is from genome assembly GCA_026770625.1 of Nicotiana glauca. NCBI lineage: Eukaryota > Viridiplantae > Streptophyta > Magnoliopsida > Solanales > Solanaceae > Nicotiana > Nicotiana glauca. The sequence goes on along the minus strand of MU763029.1, from coordinate 11,814 downwards.
CTCATGTCTGTTTTGAACTTCCTCAATTTTTGCTTGACGGGAGGGCATGCCGGGTCAGTGGGCAATTGTAAACCACTAAATCGGTGCTTAAACCCGGTATGTCATCATACGACCATGCAAAAACATCTTTGAATTCGACAAGTGCTTTGATTAGTTCCTCCCTTATGTTTTGCTCAATGTGGATGCTGCTTTTGGTTTCCCTGACATTGTCCGCATCCCCTAAATTGACAGCTTCAGTGTCATTCAAATTGGGCTTGGGTTTCTCTTCGAACTGGCTTAATTCTCTGTTTATCTCTTCAAAGGTTTCATCCTTATTATATTGCGATTCATCATCATAATCAACTTTTTGTACAATTAATTCGGGTTCGGATTGATTTTTTAGACTAGGTTGAAGATCCGTTGTGCATGCCATGTCATTAGAACCAGTATAAAGAGAACTGTTCAGAAAGAGAAAAGAAGAAAACAAAATTAAAACAAAATAAGGAGATAAAACTTTCACTTTATTAAAATGTGGGATAACAGAGTTTCACACTTTTGCCAAATACAAAATAAAACAAAAATTGGATTACACCCTGGAATAATCCAGAAAACAAGAAAGAAAAATCAAAGCCTACTACCAAGACTCCCTCCGGGTAGGAAGAGGAGTAGCTGTCCAATTGTTGATATTGGCCCTAGGCCCCACAAACTGTATATCTGCCCTACTGGAACCTTCTCCTGCTTCTATCACGTTGACGTCGGCAAACAGCCTTTCAAAACTCTGATTCAAATCCCCATCTAACCCAATCAGTGGTCCGAGAACCTTCGGGACCGACGACCTTCTGCTATCTGCTCTCTGACAAAGGATCTGGAGAGACGTGGAACTGGCTTGGGAAGAACCCAAACTCTCTTCTTCAATTTTCGAGCACGTCTTACGTCTGCTGCGGTAGGCTTGAATCCCAGCCCAAAAGTGTCCAGATTCTTGGGCAAAGAAACTGGCTGGACAATACCCTGCAGATCAACCCCCAAGCCTTTTCCTGGTACAAACCCGCTGTTTAATATTTTCGAGGCTATCATGAAGGTGGCCGATGCGATTTTGGGCAGTGGAAGGTTCTCGCCTTTAGAAATTTTGTCAACTGAGACTGCATCAAAAATCTGGTAAACCCAGGGACCTTTGTCGTCATCATTTTCTATGAATGGCACAATGGCATCACCCACAGTGCTTGTTCCGTCATCCCCATGCACCACTATCTCCTGCCTGTCCCACTCAAATTTCACCATCTGGTGTAGTGTAGAAGGCACTGCTTTGGCGGCATGGATCCAGGGTCGCCCTAATAGAAGATTTTACGATACTGCCACGTCTACCACTTGGAACTCCATGGTGAATTCCACTGGACCAATGGTCAATTCCAGTATGATATCCCCCACCGTGTCAATACCACCCCATCAAAACCTCGGATGCAGACGTTGTTCTTGTGAATTCGGTCATGATCAACCTTCAGCTTGTTCAGAATAGTCAAAGTACAGATGTTGGCGCTCGACCCATTATCAATCAATACTCGGTTGACCACCGAGTCTTCGCACTTCACGGTCAAGTATAGGGCTTTGTTGTGTTCTGTACCCTCTGCCGGCAATTCATCATCAGAAAACGTCACCCGGTTTACCTCGAAGATTTTGTGGACTATCCTCTCCAAGTGGTTTACAGAGATCTTATCCGGAACATGGGCCTCGTTCAGGATTTTCATTAATGCCTGGAAATGTTTGCTGGAATGGATCAACAAGGATAGCAACGAAATCTGTGCCGGAGTCTTTCTTAACTGCTCCACAATGGAGTAGTATTGGGCCTTCATTTTCTTCAAAAACTCCTCTGCCTCTTCCTCCGTCACGGGTTTCTTTATCACCGCTGGGTTGGACCTTCTTAACTCTATGGGAGCAAAACACCTCCCCGAACGAGTTAACCCCTGGGCTTCACATATTTCTTCCACAACCTCCTTCCTTTTGTACATTACCATCGCTTTATTGTAGCTCCATGGCACGGCTTTCTTGCTGATTATCGGCCTCTGCATTACTGGATTGATAACAACTGGACCTATGCATGCTGGCTTGCTTGGTACCCCGTGCACTGTTACTTTGACCGGTTCTGGATTCTTTGCAACAACAAGCAATCTCTTCCCCATCACCACCACTGGCTTGACATCTACCTTCTCCAACTGTACCACCTCTTTTCCACTGGTCGACTTTTCTTTTGGGCTGGCACGGATCATCATCACCATTTATGAGGGTTTCTTTAGCTCCCCTCCTTCGTGCACAAGCTCGATCATATAGGTTTCGTGGTGTGCTGGCAATGGGTTCTGATTGATGTTGGGCGTCTCTAGTGTCTGAACCTCGATCTTGTTGGTGTCAATAAGATCTTGCACTGCATGTTTCAACTTCCAACACTTCTTGGTATCATGTTTGGGAGCCCCCGAACAATACTCATAGCTTACCGAGTGGTCCATATTTTGGGGAAGGGGATTTGACAATCTGGGCTCAATAGGACTCAACAAACCCAACTGCCTTAATTTGTGGAACAAAGAAGTATAGGTTTCTCCCAACTCAGTGAAGGTTCTTTGTTTCTGCACCCTTTCATTTCTGAAAGCCTGATTCCCCCGGAAACCTGTCCCTCGAGGGTTCCTGTAGGCCCTGGGTGGTGTATAGGTATTTTGTGGAGGTGGGTATGTATTTTGTGGGGGTGGATATGTGTTTTGGGGAGCCAGCGCGCGCCATTGCGGGCGAGCCGGAGGCTGGGTGTATGCTTGGGCTTGATGGATGGAGAAGTGTGGTTCTTATGGTGGGTAGTAGGGTTGTGGAGGGTAATTTGGAGTGTGTGGGTAATTCGGTTGAGGGGGTCTGGATTGGTAGCGGGGGGAAGGACCTCTTGATCTGGACCAATTACCTGCCTCTATTGTTGCGACCCAAAAATCCCCAAAAATTTTGGCAAACCATGATTCCCACGAATGCCGTTATGAATGCCAGGGTTCGTCTTGCTTCCCATTTATCTCTGTTTCCGGCATGAATCAGTCACAAATTTGGTTCGTCAAAACCTCGCGGATTACCATAACACTGATATAAGAACTGAAGAGAGCAGCATCCTTTTGATAAATCGTTATTTTGCACAGTCCCGCTGATATTTAACAAGTCCAGAAATCGGTGTGGCGATACCGTCCTTGGTGACAACAGATACTGACTTCTTAGATTCCCATTCATACCAGCATAACCTACTACTTCCTCCAGTGTGGGTGTAAGCTCAAAATCTGCAAAGCGAAATACATTTCGGGTTGGGTCCCAAAATGGTATTAAAGCCTCAATGACATCCGGCCTTGCGCTGACATTTAGTAGACTGATGAAACCCCCCAAGATTTTGACCACTATTTCTTTGCTGCTTTCTCCCATATCGTTCCACCACATATGGAGCTGGAGAGGGACCTCGCTAAAGACGGTGAAGAGTTTGTTTTCACTTGTGCTCATCCTGTACATTTATTAAGGTGATTTAAACAGAAAGTAAAATTTATTTGACTCAAAAATGATTTGACTATATTTTTCAAAAAGAAAGATCCGATTTTCCGAACATGGCCTTTCAGCACTTCGGGGATGAAGATTTTAAGGCTGTGAGGGTCAACCGATCAAAACTCTAACAAATGACCAAAAGTGGTCGTTTATGCGAAGTCAGCCTTCCGACGTCCCTTTTGGGAACATTTGGCTATTTTTGACATCAACGGCACCGCCCGACTTATAATAAAATTTTTGACATTTTCTTTTTTTTTTTTTTTTGCAAAAGGGGAAGTTGGACCCGATGAGGGTTGCCTACGTATCTCACATCCGGTGAGAATCAAACCGACGTAGTTCGGGTTAGGAAAAATAAACTAAATTTAAAACAAGTCTCTCGAAATACACTTCTTTTTTTTTCATTTTTTCAAAATTTTGGCAGAGTTTTGACACTACTTGGGTATTGGTTATTTTTTTTTTTTTTTGAAAATAGGTAGTTATCTACACTGCTATTTTTCTCTTTTTTTCCACAATTTTCTAGTATTCCCAGTTTTCGTAAGCCGGTCTGCATGCACGTCTAAACAAACAAATGCATAAATCAAACAAGATATAGCAGGATGGTCTTTTCACTTCAGGTTGTTTGTCCTAGACGGACCCAACCCCTGTGTTGAGTCCCCTAAGTCAAATGCACATGATGAAAATAATCGCTCCTACTAGGGATCCGGCACAATTAGCACCTAATTGAAACACACATTTGCAACAGCCATTAATTTCTCAATGAAAGTACAATAACCTTCCAACAGGTAAACTGCATCGACATGAGGCAAAATCTCGCTTATTCTTCGAGTTTTTTATTTTTATTTTTTTTATTTTTATTTTGCCAAAATTACCACATTAACTTTAAAGGACTATTTTACTTTCAAGTACTAATAAAAAAACATATCCAGGTGAAGTTATTGCAATATGAACTAAAGCAAACACTTATAAAATTATACTTACCTAAAGGATTAATAACCAAGCTACGAAATCAGTTTAATTACTCAGGCTAAATG
>MU763028.1:30656-44771 GCA_026770625.1 Nicotiana glauca | reverse complement strand
GTTCATTTTGAGTCGTGCTCATCCTGCACATTTATTAAGGTGATTTAATCATTTATTTATGACCTTAAAGAAAAAGATACTATATATTTTTTTTCAATTCTAATTTCCAAAAATAAAGCTTAGTTTTGCCGATACGGCCTTTTCAGTACTTCGAGAAGAAGATTTAAAGGCTGTGCCCGCAAACCGTTTTAAATTGACTCAGGGTGGATATTCTTGCAAAAACGGCCTTCCAGCGTCCTTTTGAGGGACATTCGGCTTATTTTAAATAAGAATGACATCACCCGACTTATTTATAACAAAATTTAAAAATTTGACATTTTTTGGCTATTTTTGCAAAAGGGGTGGTTGGACCCGTCAAGGGTTGTCTACGTATCTCACACTCGGTGAGAATCAAACCAGCGTAGTTCGGGCAAATGAACGAACTATTTTTTTAAAATAAGAATTTTTTTTTTCATTTTCATTTTTGGCATTTCATAAGCAAAAAGCAAAACTACTTTCAAAAGCAAGATTTTTTTTTTCATTCTCATTTTCCATGGCAAGACAAGCTATTTTCCTTTTCTATTTTTGAAAACAAGATAAAATAACGACTCTCTTTTTCCTTCTTCATTTTCAACAAACAATAAAACAACCTATTTTATCCAAACTAAAATAACGACTCTTTTTCTTTTTCTTTTTCTGCGAATAATTTCCAAAAATAAAGACTATTTTTTTTACAAACTATTAAAAACCAAACATTTCCATTTTTTTTTCATTTTTTCTAAATTTCGGCAGAGTTTCGACAGCATTTGGACATCGGTTTTTCTAAAAACTAAACAATTAATTCTTTACACTGCTATTTCTCTCTTTTTCTCTTTTTCTCAATTTCGCAAAAATTTTTGATGTTCAAAAGCCGGTCAGCATGCGGGCCCGAGACAAATAAATGCACACGTAAAATGCATCATGGTGGTCGTTTCATATCCGATTACCTGTCCTAGACGGACCCAACCCCTGTGTTGAGTCCCCTAAGTCATATACACGTGATGCAAATAAACGCTCCTACTAGGGATCCGACATGAAGTCAAGTTATTCTAGGTTCAAAACCTGGATATATGTTCTAGACTGTGTACCCAAGCGGACAACTTGAGTCGAGGAGGGGGCTACGTACCAGGAACCAAAAGGCCATCCGGCTTAGTAACTTGTCCGGCCTCTTTCTTATTTCAAGGTATTGACACTAACAGAATAGGGAGTCTCAACCAGTAAGCACATCCCCAGAGGTGAGAAGAGAAGGGTTTTCGGCACAGTTTATATACAATTCAGATAATATCAAAGAGGTAAACATTTAGCACATTAAGCATAAACATGTAGGAAAATCAGATATAAACAAATACAACAATTATTCTGAGCTCGAATTCTTAAACCCTGAACCAAAGTTCTAGGTCTGTTTTCCCAGCAGAGTCGCCAGAGCTGTCACACCTCCTTTTTCACTAAACTCGCAAGGGCGTAAAGGAGTTTTTCCACTTAAAGGACAATCGGAACGGGATTTGTTATTAAATTTCAGAGTCGCCACTTGGGAGATTAATGGTGTCCCAAGTCACCAGTTGAATCCCGAACCGAGGAAATTATAACTCTGTTAACAGTCTGCGAATCAGAAATCCGAGTAAGGAATTCTGTTAACCCGGGAGAAGGTGTTAGGCATTCCCGGATTCCGTGGTTCTAGCACGGTCGCTCAACTGTTGTATTTGATTTTATCTGATTTCAAAACATGTTCTAACCTATGTGCCTTTTATTAGTAAACTGCTTTTATTTTTATTTTTAATAAGAATTGCAACGTCGTTAAAGTGCGTCTCAAACCACGTCGCACCAGTGCACCCGTGGTTTTTGACACATTTTGACTTCGTTGAGATTTAGATTTGGGTCACATAAATGTTCACCCGTATTTAAGAAGGTAAAATTATTAAACACGTGCTTAAAGTGACTAACGCGTTATTAACTTTACGGGAGGACATGGAAATTCGCTAAACGGCACGTCCCAAACTCTAAGTATTTTAATATAAGTATTTAAAGAGGGCCACGCAATTTATGCATTTTCTTTGGTGTGGCGCACCTCGAATTATTTTAAAGGCCAACGTGAAGAGACTATGATTTTCTATTAAGTGTTGTCTCTAAAAAAAAACTAATTAATTAACATTATAAAATTCGACCTCAAGTTCAAATCCGAACTTAAACAAGAGGAAGACCTCTTAATTTAAATTCGCTACCTAACTTGAAAAGCTGGAAGATATATTACTAAATCAAATTACACCTTTAAAAGGATTTCACGTTCTCAAATATTGGCCCAATATCTAGAAACTTCAATAAGATCACATGAGATGCTGGATGGCCGGCCCTGGCCCTTTGTAGAGGCCTAAACGGAAGATATTAGCATTAAGGACCTCAAAGATATTTTTAGTTCTTGCTAATCTCATCCTCGCCAATTTTGCTAAAACCATATTCTGTTACTTTATTGGGTCAAAACAACAGCCCAAAACCAAACCTGTATCAGCTGCCTCCACTTCCATTCCATGGACTCAATCCACCAAGTAGACAACAATTAAGCATTTAAACTATTATGAAACAGATACAAGCAGGATTCTATATTGTCCAAGTCCGAATGCACTTGCCAACAATCGCCAATGGCAAACACAACCATGGTGCCCACGAAGAAACAACCAGCGGCAACCTCTTTTCTCCCCTTATTTTCAAATGCCATATTGGTTTTCAGGCATCCACAACTTTAGGGCAGTGAGCTTTACAAGAGCTAAAGAGTTCTCATTAGAGAAAATGGAGTTAAGAATTACACACATGCACTTGCAATTGTAACTGTCAAAGACCTCTAAGAAAAGAATTTTGTTATGTTCAAGTATATAAAAAATTTCAGAGCGATCCTCTGGTAGAAACATTAGTATTGTTTTCTAGAATACTGAATAACAAGCTCACGAGAATATTGGCAACAGAAATGCACCTCACCAATACGCAATTTTGAAATGAAAATCACTGGACTACTCCTAAGTACTGCTAATTCCCAGGAGTCTTAGAGTGTTTGGTCCTATGTCTAATTTCAGGTCATAAAGCAGATTCACACGGATTAAAGCTTAACACAAAGACTTCAGCTATTCAAATGAAAACCAACAGTGCAGAATTTGCCTTCAAAAACCTGTGAAAACCTGCTGCTTAAACACTGCGAGACAAGAGAAATTTTCAGCAAGGACAGAAGTCTAAACAGAGGTCCATAGAGGCTAATGATGATCTATTGTTGACGATACAGTATGAGTGAATACAATCTAAACCAAATGGATGATTCAGTCATTTAAGATCAAATGCAAGACTGAAATTCGAGTGAAAGAGAAGAAATGGATGCAGTTCTGCACATACCTATTTCGCATGACAACTTTGACTTAACCTCTTATTTTAAACCAAAATCTAGGGAACAGGATTATCACAATCATAGCTGCCAAATGCAAACGCTCTACGGAACCTAGCACTTCAAATTGCTTGACGCAGCTTACTCATGTTTGAAAGAAGTAGGAAAGGGAACCAATGATCTATACATCTTTAGCAACAAGGCATGAACAAAACTAGAAACTGACTTCAGCAAACAACACAACATGCATCTTTAATCCCAATTCCCGTAGAATAACATCTGCAATGGTGCCAATCCTAGCCAAAATTGAAGCAGATCACTAGAACTGTGGGCAGGTAGATAGCTGATCCAATTGATAAGGATTCAAGCGTCCAGATAGTCATACATTTATAACGTTAAGGCATGAATGAAAACTACGCGTGACTCAACTGAATTTAAGGTTAGTACCTGAATAAGCATGAAATTTCAGGAAGAATACACGAGTCCTTCGCTGATTCAAATAGCAATAACAAACCAACTCCGACAGCTTATGATAACAGAACGCCAAGCAAAATTAACTTTCAGACAATTTAGGAACCAATTCTCCAAACATTTTCAGAACTAACTTCGATCGAACAGTGATAGACAAGGCAGACGAACAAACAAATCACATGTTAAATGAATTCTAACAGTAACCTAACATGCCTCACCAATTCACATAATCACACAATCAAATCAAGCCTCGATTAACCATGTTAGAGTTGAACAGATTTCATATAGACGTCCAAATACCAAAAGTAACTGAAGATACTCAAATACATCACACCACTGAGAATGAATTCATTCAACACGAACTTCAATCATAGAACCGTTCGAGGCAGAAACACATAGTTCAAAGCATTGAGACGAAACAGAATTGCAAGAGCAGAGAGATGAAGATTGAACCTGAAATTTCGAACTTCTTTTGATAACAGGATCGAAGGCGATTACACAGTTTTGACTCAAAAACTATCACAAGAACACAATGGCAGATCAAAGCTCGAGGAACAGCAAATCGGTAGTAGCCGAATAGAAATAAGAGGTTTGAACAATTCTCAAACGAGCTCCATTTTTAAACCAAAATCCAGACTGGAATGAAAATTAAACTAGCTTCACCACTGAATGTTCCTCTCCGGTTTTGACAGGGAAAACAAAATTAAACTCGGAACCGAAAACTCAAACTAGTTTTTGTGTATATTTTTTTGTATTTTTTTTAGACTGGAACTAAACTAAAATTAACCATCAAGAAGAAGAAGAAGGACTATTTTTAAACCTCAGTTTTCTTCTCCAAAATTCTTATCCCCGAAAAATCCTCAGAAAATCCTCTCCGATTTTTTTTTTCCAAAAATCCCCAGAAACCTCAGCTTATATAGACTTCGAGGATTCTCGAAGCTTCTCCCTTCCTCCCCACGAAATTCCCACAACAAAAAATTCCCCCCCAAAACAAATTTTCCCCGTTTCTGATGAGAGAGTGATAAATGGAAGGCTTAGATTAATGTGAATCCAATCTAACGCCCCCTAATTTTCCGTAAATCATCCAAAAGTTGAAAAATCCACAACAAAATTGAAGAGAGCATGTGAGGGAGAGGGAATCTGTCAGAAATCCGTTACAAATGGTGGTGAGGAGAGGAAGGGGAACGCGTGAGGAGAGATTTGAGGTTCAAACGCTCGAATTTGGACAGTATTAAGGCTGGATTCAGGTGTTCCTTAGGAGAAAAAGAAGAATAGTCCCAGCACGCGTTTGAGGGATTAGGGATTAGGCTACGTGTGTTCGTTTGTGTTATAATTTGGGGCAGGTCGGGTTAGCAGGTGGGTTGGGGCGGGTTTAAGGGTGTTTTGGGCTATGGTCTGGGCGGTTTAATGAGAAGAAGTGGGTTGGGCTGGGGTTATTTTTATTACTCTTGGCCCAAGTGTAAAAATCTGATCTCTTTTCAAGATCTTTTCCTTTTTCCCTTTTTCTATTTTTACTTTTTCTCTTTTTTTAAAAATTAAATAAAGATCTAAATTAAATCCTAGGACCTAATTAAACCAAATAAAACACTAATTGCACCTAAATGATAATTATCACACTAATTAAAAACAAATTAAAGAGAAAAATTACTCAAAAATCAAAATCAAAATCAAAATGCAAAGGAGCAAATTAAACTATTTTTGTGATTTTCCTTTTCTATAAAATAACTAGTTTACTACTTAACTCAAGAATTGTAAAATTAAATCCTACATGCAAATGCAACATTTTTTTTAATTTTTTTTGTATTATTTTATCAATTTAAACAAAAGTAAAATGCGCAGACAAATGCAAAAAAAAAATTCACAAAAATCCACAAAATTGCAAAATAATGAAAGAAATCATTTTGTTTGAATTTTTTGGAATAATTCTCTTAGGGCAAAAATCACGTGCTCACACAAGGTATGCTGAAATAATAATTTGAGGCAATGCAAGTGGGTTATCTCCTGCGGAGTGTTCTTAAGTGGCATGATCCTTATGTGTATGTTTGAAGATCTCATGTGTAATTGAAGGGTACGTGTTGAAATTCGAAAATTCGGGTCGCTTAAGAGAGTGGATTCAACTGATGTAGAGATGGATGCGAGATGTGTAGAGGATTACAGTACTAGATGATCTGTGTTTTCACAAACTTGTAAGTAATTTGAGTTTAATATCACTATGGTATTGTGGAATCATTAGAGTAGAAGCATTATGGGTTATTGAGCGTGTCCTGATATATGGCTTCGAGCCAAGTTGGGGAGGTTGCTGTTGATTAGCTGATCGCACGGTCATGTGCTATGTTGGTTCCGTTTCGAGGTATGCTGGCGGATCAGTCCTGGTTACAGAAATTGAGCCGAGGATGGCACGGGTGAAGCAAAATTTTGACAAAGGTTATATGGTGTTTCGTAGATGTGAGAAAATAATAGGATGTCTTGAGTTGTTATTGATAAAGAATGCTCAGTGCATATAGCAGGAAGTTGCTTGGTTGTATTGGGATGAGGGCCTCATTTTTGCGGTATTGGAGTGCCAATAAGGCACGAGTGGTTCTGTTCGTTAGGTCAGGTAATTTGCAGTTTGAATAAGAGTGAATGACTCTCGAGAATGGTTTTATTGTGTTCAAGATTCTATATATAACAATCAGGTGTCTCAAGGTTGTGTATGTGGTCAGATACTGAGTTTTCATCGGAAGGGTCAAGACTTGTGGTGTCTTATGTTAATTATGGGATTCTATGTATCAGTATCTGGAAAGTAATGGTAACGAATTCAGATTTGCAGGAAGTTCTTCAAAGTAAAGTATTATGAAGTGTGGTATTTCTGGACACATTTGAGGGAGTATTCGGTGGCCTATGGGTCTTAGACAGTGTGGTCTTATGTTTGATTCTCGTGTGGTAAACCTGGGTTGAGGTATTGTGGTGCTACAGCAAGGAGGAATATCAAGTTGACGATGAATCAGAGGGGAAATGATTAATTCTTCGTATGTGTTCGAGGTAATGAGCCTTACATGCATTTTGCAGCAATGCTCTTGATTTTTGGCAGCTTGCTTAGCTCGGTTTGGATAGAAGGATTCAGTTCTGGCAGTTTAGCTCGTGCAAATGGAATTGGGAGAGAGTCCTTGTTGGGTTTTACAGTGGTTTGGAGATGAATATTTTTTTTACGGGTATGCAGAGCATGGAATGTGTAATGATTCTTCTTCTAGATGGGATTAACGGAAGGTCTTGGCTGGGTGAGTTACAGTTCAGTTCTGAAAAGAAGTTCATAAAATTCTTAGGCAACGGGTAGCCTCAGGTAATCAAGGAGATAGTACTACTAATTGAAAGTGATTTGACGAGAGTATGTGTCTCGGAAAAAGGATAATGTGATTAGACTAATGATACTTTGGTAGTATTGCGGCATATTCTTGTTAGATCGGCTGTTGATATCTGAGTTTGTTTGATGGCACAGCGGAATTTAAGAATATCCTTCGCGGAATGATTGGGTACTTGAGGTGTGATATATATTCATAAGGCGGAATTTGGGATCAGGTATGGGGATTCGTGTGCTATATGGAGTTGGAGACTGGGAGTCCTCAGGTATAGACTATGTAGTGGTTGTGGATCACGTGTGTTAGTACCGTTTAGCGGCTATTTGGATTTGGAGGTCTGGGTGGATCTTTCTTTGCTTGGTATGTTAGATTTTGGATATGATGTTGGGGTGTGGACTGGCTATCTCAGTGTTGGGTTATTCTTGACTATTGCGCTATGGGCTATGCCGGAAATGCCACGGGTTAAGTGGCGAGGTGCATCAGATTATGTTCTAGAAGAGTGGTTTGTATTCCAAAGACCAGCGGACGACTGGGAAGGACTACTTTTCTTAATTGGGCCTTCGGGACGGCTATCAGCGCAGAGGTTTCTACCATTGGTTCAGTTCTGGTGTTAATGGATTTTTCGGATGCGTTTCTTATGTCCAGGCATGTCGCCGGGCGAGGTTGTGGAATTCGGTATTGATTTGGTGACGGGCCCCGTATCGTACGGCTCCGGCAGGAATTATGGTAGTGGAAGGAGCAGCTTCAGGCCTTCTTGGTAATGAGTCGTTGGTAAGCTGATTGGATACGTATTTAGCTTGAGTTAGCTTGGTTGGCCCCGAGTTGTCTTGTTGAGGGATAGGTTGATTCATTCATTATTGAGCTTGTTGGCGATCTGAAGAGAGCTATGAACTATTTTTTGGTGTTGTGAGACATTATGATTTGTTGGATATGGGCACATGTGGTGCGGTTTTATTGATAATTTATAGAGAAAGTCAAGCGGGAAGAGCAATTGAGTGTTGCTCGGTAAATGGAGTATTGGTTATGACCTATCGGGTTGCGTATCGTTTGTTATTTATTTCACCGTGGGTGTAATGAATTGCTTTGGTTTCATACATCAAATTGTGCGTGGCTGTCGATTTTGAGCATAGCGACTTGAGGTATTTCAGGTGTAACAGTGTTTGGACAAGATCGCGCATTATAGCAAGGCTACGTGGAGATATGACCTTTCGGGGTAGATTCAGGTATTCTATTTCTATGATGAGAACGGGGTCTCAGCCTTGTGTTGTGATGGTATTGATGAGCTTGAGGTACATCTCTTCCGTTTGAGTCATTTTTCATGATTTGAGTATGTTCAGATCATTTCTTATTGGTGAGTGTATTATGCAAGTTGTGGCGTAGGCCTGTATTGAGGTGTCATATCACCAGAGTGAGGTGTTGGATTCGAGGAGATCGTTGGGGTCATTAATGAATATGAACAGATTTGATTTCAGCTTGTTAGAAGGATGATATCGAGGTTCGGCTCGGAAATTCGTTGTGGTATTAGTCAAAAGGGAAGTGGCTTCATGAATGGTTGATATGAGAAATAGTTACGGTTTGCTGCGTGTTTCATTTATCGTTGGTAGTATATGAAAGTGTTGGAATGAGACTTTAGCTAAATAAGAGGTTTTGTATCGGTATTTGGTTGTTGTGGGTAATTACTGTGAATAGAAGTTATCGTTTCGGGTGCTTGGATTATGTGGCATATCATGTGATTACACCTGAGGTTGCAAGTATGGGTTATTACAGCTGGTTCGGGACTATTCATAGTATAGTTGTGAGGTTTTGATCGTATTGATGGTTTCAGAAGTGAAAAGGTAGTTCTATGATTTATGGGCTAGACTGGATTGGGTAATTTCAGCTATGTTGTATTGTGAGACCTATATGAGATAGGGTGACGTGGGATCACCCTGGGTATATGCTTGGTAAAGTTATTCAGCTGTTGGTTGGCTTCTAGGACAACTCTGGGTACGCTCGAGGATGAGCGTTGATTTAAGTTGGGGAGGATGTGACGACCCGACCCGTCATCTCATGAGTTACCGCTTCGTTTCCCCCATTTTATGCTTCTTCATGTTTCGTTATCGGTATGTGGTGTGTGAGAGTTAATTTGGATTGGCTTTGATAAGAAATGAGACACTTAGTCTCTTTAAGGAAGGCTTAAGTTGGAAAAGTCAACCGGATGTTGACTTATGAGTCATAGGGCTCGGATGAGATTTTCGGTGATTCGGTAAGCTTCGGGTGATGATTTGTGACTTAGGAGATTGATCGGAAGTGATTTTGGAGGTCCGGTGTAGAATTAGGCTTGAATTGGCAAAATTAGTATTTTGGCGATTTCCGGTTGTTAGGTGAGATTTTGATTCGAGAGTCGGAATGGAATTCCGAGAGTTGATGTAGCTTCATTGTGTCATTTGGGATGTGTGTACAAAATTTCAGGTCATTTGGACATCGTTTGGTCTGGTTTTTGATCGAATGCATGTTTCGGAAGCTTTTGAAGAACTTAGTCTTGGATTTGATGTGATTTGATGGTTTTAGTGTTAATCAGGGTGTTTTGATGATTGGGGCAAGTTTGAATAAGGTATTGGATCATGTTTGTGTTTTTGGTTGAGGTCCCGGGGGCCTCGGGGTGAGATCGGATGGTTAAACGGAGAGTTTTGAAACTTTTGCATGTTAAAGGTTAGCTGGTATCTGGTGTTTTCGCACCTGCGGTTATGGACCACAGGTGCGGTCACGCAGAAGCGGAGGAAAGAGCCTCTGATGCGAAGTCTTGGGGTTTAGGCTATTTCCGCAGAAGCGGTGAGGTAAACCGCATCTGCGAAGCCGCAAATGCGGGAGGTTGGTCGCAAAAGCGGACCTGGAGATTTCTTGATTTTCCGCAGAAGCGGAATATGTCTGCAGGAGCGGATGTCGCAGAAGCGACTTATAGACCGCAGGAGCGGTCGAGGCCCTTAAGTGGAGAACCGCAGAAGCAGTCCCGCATAAGCGGGGACGGGACCGCATAAGCGAAAAGTGCTGGTCAGAAAGGGTTTTAAAATAACACTTTCATCCACGAGCTTGGGATATTTTCCACCATTGTTGAACATCTTGATTGCTTTTTGGGAGCAATTGAAGAGGGTTTCGTCTGGAGTTCATTGGAGGTAAGATTTTTGAGTTAAAAACATAATTATTATGTGAAATTAACCCAGAAATTCGTGGAATTAAGCCTAAAATTGATGAACTAGGGCTTGGGATTTAAATTTGGGATTTGAGGGAGCATTTGAGCTCGGATTTTGGTAACATTTGATATGTATAGACTCGTGGCGAGATGAGGAATCCATTGATGTGAATTTTCTAATTTTTCGAGAAGTGGGCCAGGGGCTCGGGTTTTGCTAGTTTCGAGATTTTTGCTATTTTTCGATTGTTTTTGATTGGGTATTGTTTCCTTAGCATATTGTGATGTATTCGCTTTGATTTTGGTTATATTCGACACGTATGGAGGCTGATTTGAGGGGCAAAGGCATCGAGGTGAGTAATGTCTATAAATGATAGTCTGAGGGTTTGGAACCCCGGATTTGCACATCATAGTGTTGTATTAAGGTGACTTGCATGCCGGATAGCGAGCGTGGGGTAGAGCACCATTGGGGATTTTGACTTGGTCCGTCCTGATTGATGAAATTACTACTTATTTGACTGAAACTACTTGTTATCATCATAATTTGGGCTGATTGCAATGCTTGGGCTTCGTGCCAACTATGTGAATCCTTCAGGGATTGATATCACCGTTTTTGCATCACTTTTGCATATTATTTTATCTCGGTCCAAGGTTTTAATATTGTTTTGCAAACCCAGCCATCTTTCTAAGATTTGAAAACTGAAACAATATTTTATTGATGTTTTGAGCTGAGAACCATCATTTTAACATTGCCCAGTGGCTTATGTGCATTTCTGGACTGAGCATGGATCGGGCTACACGCCGCAACGGTGTTATATTGATATTTAGGTCGAGGGCCTGGTTGATGCCACGAGATGGCTTGATATTGTGCTTGGGCTGTAGGAGACCCTCCAGAGTCTGTACACACCCCCAGTGAGCGTCGTCGATGTTAAATATATGGATGGCTCGGGCTGCACGCCGCAGTGGGTACCGAAGTGTACCTTCATATGCATTGCATTGCACTCATGCATTTTTTCCTATTTGTATTATCTGTCATGACATTCCAGCACTCGCATTTCATTGGCATCCATGCTACTCCTTGTACTGTTTACCTGATACCATGGTGTAATTTGTTAATAGAGTGATGTGCCCTGACTTATGTGCTGACTTGCACTATCTGTTTCGCATTCATTTTCTTAACTGTTGGAAAAAGGATGTTTTCAAAAGAGGTTTAAAAACTGAGTCTAGATATTTCCAATGATTTCACAGTTTCACTGTTTTCTCAAAGGGTTACATTGTACTATATAGCATGATGACTTGCTTTATGTGGTTTCTTGCTGCTCAGTTATTATTTACCTTTATTACTCACTGATTTAGAGTACTCACTTTACTCCTTGTACCTCGCATGCAGATGCAGGTATTGGTTTACCCGGTAGCGGGTTGAGCTGGTTGAGGATTTGCTATTGTAGCTGAGCAAGGTGACCGCCAGCGTTCGCGGCACCAAATTTCTTCCTTTGATTCCAGATTATATTCTATGTATTACAGCTTTGTAGTTGTATCATAAATTCTTCTAGATGCTCGTGACTTGTGACACCCCGATTACGGGCTGAGTCGGGATGGGTTCCCTGTTTTATCACGATTTTTTCTGTAATATGATTTCATTATCTATGATTCAGACTTATTCATGCTAAGTAACTGTTAAAAGAGGTGTTGTTGTTCTGTTGGCTGGCCTTGTCTTCACGAGAGGTGCCATAACGACCGGGTGTGGGAATTGGGTCGCGACAACTCCGTTTTCCCCATTTTCAACTTCTTTATGCTTCATTATGTGTATCTTATGTGATCGACTTGGTTTGGAATGAGTTTGATAAGAAATGGGACACTTAGTCTCTTTTAAGAAGGCTTAAGTTGGAAAACTCAATCGAATGTTGACTTATGAGTTAGAGGGCTCGGATGTGAATTCCGACGGTTCAGTTAGTTCCGGGAGGTGATTTTTGACTTAGGAGTGTGACCGGAAGTAATTTTGGAGGTCCGGTGTAGAATTAGGCTTGAATTGGCGAAGTTAGTATTTTGGCGAATTCCGGTTGATAGGTGTGATTTTGATTCGGGTGTCGGAATGAAATTCCGAGAGTTGTTTTAGCTTCATTATGTCATTTGGGATGTGTGTACAAAATTTTAGGTCATTCAGACATCGTTTGGTCGGGTTTTTGATCGAAAGAGTATTTCAGAAGTTTTTGGAATCTTAGGCTTGAATTCGATGAGTTTGGGTAATTTGATGTTGTTTGAGGTGTTTTGATGATTTGAACAGGTTTGAATGGTGTTATGAATTATGTTGGCATGTGTTGGTCGGGGTCCCATGAGGCTAGGATAAGTTTTGTAAGAGTTTTTGGAAGATTTTTTCCGTTTTGAGCATAAGCATGTGATGATCTAAAGGTCCATTTTTAGTTCTAGAGAAATTTCGAGACTTCCAAAATTTTAATAATGAATTATAGGAGTGATCTGGAAAGTTTGGTCTAATTTTATCAAGTCGCAATTGGGTTTTTGACGCGAAACATGAATTAATTGTTTAACGAGCGAAACGGGTATTGCACTAAGCAAATGAACTCCAAATTGTATTTCGATTGAAGGAATAAGTTCGTATTATTATTTGTGACTCTTACGAACAAGAATCGTCGAATTCTGAGTTCGTATGATGGAGTTAGAGCATTTTTAATGAAATAAAAAGCTGCTGCAATTTTCTGGGCAAAATATTGGTATTTTCGCAGATGCAGTGAACAGTACCGCTTCTGCGATGAACAGTAATCCCGCATCTACGGTGAACAGTAAAAATCGCACCTGCAGTGAACAGTACCGCAGAGGCAAAAATTCCTGGACAGTGTATAATTCGGGACATCCGAGAGTTTTCTCATTTTTGAAGCTATGGAGCTCGGGTTGAAGCGATTTTCGAAGCGATTTTCACCATATGGATTGGGGTAAGTGTTCCATATCCAAAAGTGATTATATTTAATGATTCCATGGTTATTTTCATCATGAATTAGTGAATCAAATGGAAGAAATTGGAAAAAATTGTAAACCTTTCAAAAACGAAAATTCTAGATTTGGAGGCCGAATTGCTGTCGGATTTTGGTAAAATTTGTTTGGTTGGACTCGTGGTTGGATGAGGTTTCATATTTTGTAACTTTTGCCGGGTTTCGAGATGTGGTCCCCACGGGCAAATTTTGAGTGTAATTTCGAATTTTTGATGGAAAATGTAGAATTTCATATGGAATAAATGTCTATGATTTTTATTAACTGAATCGAATCATTATGGCTAGATTCCAGGCATTCAGAGGCTGATTTGAGGATAAAAGGCATCGCGAGCTAGAGATTTTACCGGTTCGAGGTGAGTAATGATTGTAAATGATATCCTGAGGGTTTGAAACCCCGGATTTGCACATCGTAGTGCTATATTGAGGTGACTTACACGCTGGATAGCGAGCGTGGGGTAGAGCACCATTAGGGATTGTGACTTGGTCCGTCACGGTTGATGATTTTATCGTATATTTGATATTATCATGATTTGGGCTGATTGCCAAAGTTGGGCTTCGTGCCAATTATTTGAACCCTTCAGGGATTTTATCACTGTTTTCCTCACTATTTGACTTACTACTTGAACTCAGTCCTGTTGATTATACTGTTTTACAAACTCAGCCATTTTAATTGAACTTTGAGACTTAAATGATATTTCGACTGTTGTTGGGCTGAGCACTACTATTTTATTGATGCCCGAGGGGCTTATGATATTTTCT
>MU763028.1:10548-26306 GCA_026770625.1 Nicotiana glauca | reverse complement strand
ATTAATTTATTATGCATGAAAATTTAGTTTTACTATTTTTTTGTTAATTTACTTTTTAAATGCAAACTTTAATTTTGAATTTTGAAATAAATGTAGCACTTGCAATTTATAAGTGCAAGTTTTTCTCATCTACTTTGTATTCTTTAAATTAATACAAAGTATTAATATAAATTACAATAGTTATACGAAATTCCAAAAAAAAAAAATACACTAAACCCGGCCCGGCCCGACCCCCTCAACCCGTAACCCGTACAGTTCAATTTTTACCCGAAATTACCCTAACCCGTTAAACCCGTTACCATTGGGCCCGGAACCGGACCGGTTTCAAACCCGTATGGGTTCAAAAAATGGGCCCGGCCCGGCCCGGCCCACACCCATAGCTGGTACTATTTTGAGATATTGCCCGAGGGGCAAACTTTTATGTGCGCATCTTGCATATTTATTTGCGTTTTTACCTGTTACAGTGTAATATTTGTGATCGAGGGGCGGATTTTTCTGTGCTTATCAGCACTAACTATTTTGAAATCATTTCATAACTGTTGAAAGGATTATTTTCAAAAGAGATTTAAACTGAGCTAAGATATTTCTAAAGATTTCACAGTTTTCACTATTTCTCAAAGCATTGTACCTGGCTTCTATACAGCATGTTGGTTGCTTTACGTGATTTCTTACTGCTCAGCTATTATTTTCCTTTATTACTCACTGAGTTGGAGTACTCACTTTACTCCCTGCACCTCGCATGCAGTTGCAGGTATATATTCACCCGGTAGCGGGTATTGGCTGCGTGGACGCAGAGTTGCAGAGGTTTAGCGAGGTGACTGCCATCGTTCGCAGCACCACTCTTTCTATGTTATTCATTATTCTTGTTCAGTGTATTTCTAGACTTGTAAAGTGGAATTACCTTCTTATAGATGCTCGTGACTTGTGACACTTTCGTTAATTAATATCATTAAGTCGTATCTTTGTTGTTCATTTATGCTTAACTATTCTAAAAGAGATGAGTTAGGTTAGTTGGCTGGCCTTGTCTTTACGAGAGGCGCCATCATGACCAGTGTGGGGTTTGGGTCGTGACAAGTTGGTATCAGAGCCTAGGTTACTAGGTCCCGTGAGTCATGAGCAGGTTTAGTAGAGTCTTGCGGATCGGTACGGAGTCGTCTGTATTTATCCTCGAGAGGCTGAAGAACCTTTAGGAAAACTTCATATTCTTGAAATTCTTATTGTGCGTCCTTGATTCAGCTTGAAAAGTAACTCTTACAATTCCTTCCACGTGTTCGTATGCGCGAACGAGCGATCAGTATCATATGTGCCTTGATGGCTTATAATTCCCTGATCGAGGGGTGATGTGTGATCTTTGTGAGTTGATGTTAGGCCAGTCTGGAGGACTTGAGGCCGGATCTTTGCCTATGGCTTGAGCACCGAGGTACTGATTGTGTGAGCAAGTGTTTGAACTTATATGTTCGGTATTGTCCCTATTAGTGGTAATGATGGTTGGATAGCTATGTGATGAGTATATTAGTACTGCCAGATGTATCTATATGACTTGAAAGTGACAAGGAAGGGCTGCAGGATGATAGATGAACAATTAAGTTTTTGATTTTCATTGTGATGGATGTGTAGCTCCAAGTTATGGGCGCGTGAAGAATCTTTTCATGTCTCCTAATTGGAGTGAAGTAAATTTCATGTTGCGGTATAAGTTTAGACTCAGGAAGATTAAGTGACTATATAATGTGTATGACAGTGAAAGGTATACAAAATTTAAATTGGAGGCGAGGCAGGTGGGTTATCTCCTACGAAGGGTTCTAAAGTTGTGTGATCCTTATGTTGTTTATTAGAAGATCTCATTTACAAGTGAAGAATATGCGTTGAAATCTAAATTGGGCCGCATAGAGAGTAGGCTTAACTGTTGTGTGAGTGAATGCAAGAATTACAGAAGAGTTAAAATTCCAGATGATTTGTGCTTCCACAAGCTTATGAAGGAGTGAGTTTAACCTCACTATGGTATTACGGCAGCAATAGAATGCGTTATGATTTACTGAGTGCGTTTTGATCTATGGCTTTGAGCCAAGTTGGGGAGTTTGCTATTAATTAAGTTGATTGCATGATTAGGTGCTATATTGGTTCCAGTTTGAGGCATGTTGGTGAGTCAGTTGTGGCTTATGGAGATTAAGGTCGATCAGGTGGTGTCCAGGCTCATTTTTATGCTATTCCAGGCAGGATAGATGCTATTGCTTCAGATGCTGTTTATTACAGGTATTGTTCCAGTCTACCACAAAGATGCCTCTGTATTATTCAATCCCGATTCCACCTATTCTTATGTGTCCTCATATTTTTCTCATTATTTAGGTACGCCCCAAGAGTTTCTTTCTTTACCTGTTCATTTATCTACCCTGGTGGGCGATACTGTTCTTGCGGATCATGTGTACCGGTCATGTGTTGTGATTTTTCAAGGTCTGGATACCCGAGTTGATCTACTGCTATTGAGCATGGTGGACTTTAATGTTATATTAGGCATGGATTGGGTATCTCCGTGTCATGCTATTCTAGACTGTCATGTTAAGACAGTTACTTTGGCTATGCCGGGTGTACCGTGGATCGAGTGGCGTGATGTGACTGATTATGTTCCTCGGAGAGTAATTTCCTTCCTTAAAGCCCAGCGTATGGTTGGGGAAGGTTGTCTGTCATATCTAGCTTTTGCGCGAGATGTTGGAGCTGAGACTCCTAGTATTGATTATGCCCCAGCTGTGAGGGATCTTCCCGATGTTTTGTGGCAATATTTTTTTTTGGGTTGGGGACCTACATGGCCTGTTCAAGCCAGAGGAACTCCGTTTTGATAACTTAGTTATGTGCAAGCAGATTTGAAAGTTTTCTTGATGTTTTTACCATGGTTCGAGCCGGATATCTTCTACCAGTGTGCGGAACATATTGTATATTATTAACTTCTCCTAAATAGGGGCAAATAGAAGAGTTCTAACTGCCCGGAATGTAATTTTCCTATAGCTCGGAAATTCTAATGATATTCTTGCATTTGCAAAATGATGGCATAATAGACGTGGTATGTTGTACATGTTTAATATGTTCATGTGCAAGGTGGAAGTTCATTCTTAAAGGGAAGGTCATGAATTCTGGATGAAATAGTCAGTTTCAAATATTTAGATGAATGATATAACTGCTCGGTAAGACCTGAGCAGGGTGCGCACTATATTTTAACTAACAAATCTCTATTGGTATTGCAATACCCACTTGGTTGATCAACTGCCAACATTTCGATCTTGCTATGTTTGTAGAAAAAAATTTGAAAATGATTATCATGAAATGATCATACTTGAGGGAAGTGTCAGTCATTTGAGTGGTGAGGTTGTGATCAGTACGGTGATTTATGTGATCTACGAATTTGGAGACGGGGAATTCTCAAAACATACTATTTCGGGATTGTGGCGTATTTGAGATTGGATGCACTAGTCGAGCTAATTGATGGTGATAACTATGCACTGTGAGCGCGAATATATGTGAGTTTTGAACCTGTATGCAAGCACCGAGCCAATACTCAATCGGAAGATGCGTAGGCTATGATATGCCTAGAGTGGGATATTGAGCTTAAAGGTACAATATTTATCGTATTCGTAACTTTTTTGAGAACTATCTGGACTATACTAGAGATTTCCAAGATGCTAAATTCCAGAACAAACTTGGTAATTACTAATTCTACGTTAATTTGCTTATTTGAGCTGTAACAACATAGTTTGGTCATGCATACGATATAAAGTGTTATTTATGCTAGTCCAGGAGAATGAGAATCTTATTTCATTTAGCATATACAGGTGTACTTAGTGGATTGGTCCTATATGATATGCTTGGACTGGAGGTTTGTGACCGTGTAAGGTGGATTATGCATTGGCAACTAAGTGCTCATGAAGTCATTGTCAATGTGAGCTATAAAAGAGCTGGTTATTATTATTCTATTCATGTATCTTTGTTCTACTGTGATTTATGAGATCATGGCATATCGTTGGATTGGTACTTGTGGAACTTGCAAGGGCTCTCTTCTTTGAGGTATTTTCTCTTTCTGGGATAGCCGGATGGTGCAATAGTGAGGTTTACTGGTAGGGCATTATATCGTGTACTTCTTCGTGAGTATGGTGATTCGTCGGTGGTACTAGGCATCAATTGCGCTTGGTTGATGATTTTAAGCATGGTGACTTAGGATGTCTCATGTGAACTAGTGTCTGGATAGGGTCGTGCATGGCAACAAAGTTACAAAGTTATGTGGAGGTATGACCTTGCGGTTAGATTCGTGTAACGACCCGACCAGTCATTTTGAGTACTAGTGCTCCGTTCAGCAGTCGGAGGCCATGAACAACTTCATTTCAGGTAATATGACTTGTACACGTGGTCGGAATTTGATTTCGGGAAGTCTAGAGTTGATTTGAGAAGAGAATTCTTATTTCGGGAGCTTAAAGCTGAAAGAATAAACTAGGGTTGGAATTTTAAGTAAACGACCTCGGAATCGGGATCTGAAGGTTCCAGCAGGTTCCTATGATGATTTCGGACTTGGGCGTATGCCCGGATTGGGTTTTGGATAACCCGGGAGCATTTTGGTGCCTATTGTGGAAGTTAGCATTTTAGAAGGAATTTCATAAGTTTGGCTCGAAGTGCATTTCAGTGTTATCGATGTCCGTTTGGGATTCCGAGTCTTGGAATAGCTCCGTATGGTGATTCTGGAGTTGGGAGCGCAATCGGAAGTGAATTCGGAGGTCCGTAGGTCATTTTGAAGCCATTTGGCTAAAGATAGGAATTTGAAGGTTCTTGAGAAGTTTGACCAGAGGTTGACTTTTTGATATCGGGGTCGGAATCCAATTTCGAAAGTTGGAGTAGCTCCGTAATGTCAAATATGACTTGTGTGCAAAATTTGAGGCCAATCGGACGTGATTTGATTGGTTTCGGCATCGGAAATAGAAGTTGGAAACTTCAAAGTTCATAAAGCTTGGATTGGAGGTCGATTCGTAGTTTTGGCATTGTTTAATGTGATTTGAGGCCTCGAGCAAGTCCGTAATGTTTTGGGACTGGTTGGTATGATTGGTTGGGGTCCCGGGGGCCTCGGGTGGATTCCAGATGGCTAACGGATCAAAATTGGCAATTGTTGCATAGCGGAAGGGTCTGGTTGCTGGTATTTCCGCTTCTGGGAAATGGGACCGCAGAAGCGGCCCTGCAGAAGCGAGGAAGGGACCGCAGAAGCGGCTGCAGGTGCGGGGAGCTGGGACCGCAGATGCGGTCATTTAGCCGCAGATGCGGGACCGCACCTGTGGAAGTTGGAGCGCAGAAGCGGAAGGGGAAGGCCTGGTGAAGACCGCAGATGCGGTATTAGGACCGCACCTGCGGAACTGCAGAAGCGGTCTGGGAGCCGCAGGTGCGAAAAGTGGCTGGCGTAGAATGTTTTAAAATCCGATTTTGGGTCATTTCTCATCACATTTTCTTGTCTTGGGGGCGATTTTGGAGAGCTTCAAGAAGAGATTTTCGTCATCAATGATAAGGTATGTTATCCCCACATATTATGAGTTAAATACATCAATTATGTATGGATTTTAGCATGAAAATTGTGGGAAAAATTGGGACTTTTGGAAGGAAACCTAGAAATTTAATTCTTGGAATTTAGCCACGAATTTGAGCATGGAATTAGGAGTAAATTATATATTTGAGTTCCTATGGTCATGGGTAACCTTTATCTTTGAAAAATTTCGGATTCCGAGCACGTGGGCCTGAGGGAATTTTGGTCAACCTTTCATTCGGAGTTAGGAATTGTTATAAATTGGGTTGCGGAGTATAGTTGAGCATATATTAATGGATTTGTGTGATCATTGGCTAGTTTTGGTGCATTGTGCGTTGGTTCAAGCCTTCGGAAGGATGTAGAATGCCGGTTGTGGATTTTCGGATCTAGGTGAGTCTCCTTTCTAATCTTGTGAGGGGGAATTTACCCCATAGGTGAAGTAATTGATTATGTGCTCCTATTTGTGGGGGCTATGTACGTACGAGGTGACGAGAGTCCGTGCGTAGCTACTATTATGCTATTGTCCGGGTAGTTGGGACCCAAAAGGATGTTGCACGTGGATTAATTGTGAACCCATTGGTAGCTTGAATTGTTTAACTCACATCGAATTAATAAGTAAATTTCTAAAAGTATTAAACTTCATTTATGAAATTGTTAAAGGAGAACTGGTTTTACTTGAATAAATATTCCCCGATAAGTTCTTATTTGATTGATTAAGCATGTATTTTATGTGTGCATGAGTAGCATGGATGATTCGCGAGCAGGATATGTGTTTATTTATAGAACGGGCCGAACGCCTCGATGAGAATAGATGCATCTTTGGTTCGTGCCGCTCGACCCTCGGCAGTGCACAATTTACATTCTGCTGGAGCGGGCCGTTGACCTCGGCATGATTTACGCATGTTTATCTGTTACTTGGAAATTTGTAAATGTGGAATTGGCCCTATGTGGATTGACATAAACTGATAAGATAAAAAAAATATATAGACTTTGGAAGCCCTTGATTTATCGTTGAAGGTGTTTACCTGTTTATTTGGCTTCACAGTTAGGACTTCTATATAAGTCCATGATTATTCACACACTTATAGAATATTGATAATGGACCTCTAGTGAGTGTCGAAGTCGGCCATCTTGTCTCTACCCCTTCGGGATTAGGTGGGATACTCATTGAGTACACTTTGATTAGGTACTCATACTACACTTCTGTGCATTTTTGTTGCATAGGTATATATACACCTCTAGCAGTCTATTGGGTGTAGCAGCATGGATGACGCTGGGACTAGGTGAGCTGCATCATTGGGGCGACCGCAGCTAGAGTAGTTCCTTCCAATGTACTGTATTTACTTTCCGCCCACTGTATTCTGGGCAGATATTGTATTTTATTTCTCTTATCAGTAGTTGCTCATGTATTTGTGACACCGGGTTTCTGGGAGGGTTCACAACGGATTTATTCTAACTATTATTATTTAAATTTGAATTCTAGTAGTGAACTTTTATTTATAAAAAAAATGGAAGGAAAAACCTTAGATTTTCAAAAGTATTAAAAGAGGAATTAATAGATAAGTTAGTTGGCTGGCCTGACAGAGGTGTCTGGCGCCACCACGACCCTTAGTGGATTTTGGGTCATGACAACATGGTATCAGAGCACTAGGTTCCCGTCGGTCTCATGAGTCATGAGCAAGTCTAGTAGAGTCTCGTGGATCGATACGGAGACGTCTGTACTTATCCTCGGGAGGCTACAGGGCTGTTAGGAGTACTTCCCTTCTTGTTTTCCTTATCGTGCGGTTCTATTCCTTTGAGGCTTATGCCTTTGATTCCTTACTACTCAATCTTATGCGACGCGAGCGATTGCTAGAAATCGAGAATTTGAATAATTGAAATGGCACTACAAATGTGGTGCGGGATGATTTTCCTGGTATAGTTGATTGGACTATTATAGTCGCTTTATGGAAGGGTATTCTATTGTTCAGCTCAGTAACAGAACTTCTAAGAGCCTTAAGGCTAGGCACAGGTTGCCATGATGCTTATGAGGGATTATTCCGCAGTGTTGTTGTAATGGTAGGGTGTGGCCCACGTGTCGGGGCAGTAAATGAATGAAAGGGAGGTTTACTCAGTGTGCAATCAAGGGGTTCGGTATTTTATTCATGGCAGGGGAAGTCAATCGAACTAAGGATGGTCAGGTGTGGGCCTGGTGGAAGTAATGAGGCATGGTAATTGCAAGCGTGGTGGAGTCCTTCTCTATATGGGAGAGTTGTTGTCCTAATTGAACGCTTTAAGTTTGTTGGTGTTATAATCTGCTACAATTCCCCTTGGGGAAAGATATTGTGAAATAGTATTGGAGATACAACTGTCAGATATCGCATGATGCGGCAGTTTAAGACCGAATCAGAATTTCTAATATTGACGGCTCGATAAAGATAACCTTTGGAAAGGTTTAAAGTTAGTAACAATGGTGGGTTCAAGTTCTACGAAGATAGATTTTATTTGAGGCAAGTGAGCAGCAAAGTATGAGGAAGGACATGTGGGAAGTGTCAGGTGGCGTTTAAAGCTTCTGGGAGGCCAAGTATGAGGAGCAAGGTCGAGTGGTTAATTAAAGATATGAGTTCCGCTAAAGTGGAAGAGTGGCGGGTGTTGCATATGGGCTTGGTAGTAGGATGACTACGCGCCTAAAGCTAGTTTGGATCAAATTAGGGGGATTTTAATGATTGGTGGTTGAAGCCTGCAGGTATGATGTGAAGTATGGGCTATTATATGGCAGAAGATTGATATGGCGGAAAGGAGCTGCTTGAAATGGAGAAGGTTGCAGCTTAACCCTGAATTCGAAGGTGAGCTCGGGCTCAGGATGGGCTATTGGTATCGTAGTTAATGTACCCCGTGCAGCGGCGTGGGAAGATATCGGGAGGTTATGTCAATAAGAGGTAAAAAGGTCGGGCGAACTCAAGAATGGTGAAATGATGGCATCAAGCTAACTGGGAGAGTCCCATCGCTTGTGATTGGGCTGTATGATTAACTACTTGCGTGATTTCTGGTTATTCGCATATTGATGGATTCTTTCAGCTATGAGAAAAGACCATAAGTAGTAAATTGAGCGGAGGAATTATTAAGGATGTGCTATTGTTAGCCTTCTTGGCTCATGTTCGGACTTGGAAAAAGGTTCAGGATTTATGCTTGGTATAGATACAGGTTTCAGAGGAAGTGATTTCGCCAAGTGCTTCATTGAGAGGGTATTAATGTGCTAGAAGATTCAGGAAGCTGATTATGTTCGGGATTAAGTCAGAGCGGGTGGCTCTCAGCAATAGTCCTAGTGGAACTCAAAAGATAAAGTGTGGTACCTAATGATTTCAAGCCTATAAGTACAACTAAGAATCAAGCTTTGTAGCAGCTTATGAGAAGGTGCCCAGAATGTTCTATGATGTGTTACCTCGTGGTGTAGCATTTGAGAAATGTGAAATAATTCGTGAGATTTAAGACAGCATGGTCTCGCAATTTAAGGTCCCTCGGGGGGAGTGTAGAGGGAGTATGTTATGCGTTGAAGAGAATTAGTATTATTTCCAAAGCAATCTAGGATAAATTGGAGGGAAAAGGATTGATTAGCCATAGTTGAATTTGGCATTTTGGGGTCTGTGATCCATTCATTCAGCATGATCGAGTTATGTGTTTGAATTATGGCGGTACGCGTGAGGTTTGTCGGCCGCCGTAATTGATAACATTCTAAACCATTCTACCGTTGTGGCTTGTTATGAGGAAGCAGATTCCGGAAGGGCTATGGTGGCTTGGACCACTACTTGCAGATTTTCATACTCTACGGTTATGGGAAGCTACTTGTGTGTTTCTATAAATCTCCTGAAGTGAGTTAAGTGAAAAGTTCGTATATGATGAATTGTTAAAATGATAATGATTTCGGAGTTATGATGAAAAATCGTGATCTATCGTATGTTGGCACATTGGGTGCAGTGAGTAGCATGGAGATGCCAAGTGAGGATCAAGGTTGCAGTTCGGTGTTGACAAGGATGTCACAGGCTCGGATGAGCAAGGAAAGGATTGAATGATTAAAGTAAGTTGGTAGTGTATTCAGCGTCCCCTGGGAGCGATGCGTTGTGAAAGAGGCTTTGTATCTTGGTTAAGGATTCTTGATCGCTTTTCAACATTAGTGCGTCCGGTGGTTTAGATGTGTGGGCCCGTTATTTATTTCGGAAGATTGTGGGAACGTGTTCCACGGGAAGATTGTACCAGTGTGGCATGTAGCCACTTGTTTGACTAAAGATTTAAATCAAGTATGAGGAATTTGGGCAATATCATTGCCTTGAGAATTTATGCCTGGAGGGCACCTTGTTTATTGGGTTATGAACCGAGGAGGTTTGCTCCGGTTATAACGGTTGTTCTCGTGTGTTATGAGAAGAAGGAAAATTAGTATGGGCCTTTGAAAGGTCATTGGCTTAATTTGATATGATCAGGATCGACTTGAGGTCGGTGGATGGATTTAAATGTGAATTTGGGCTTTATATCAGGCCAGTTGTGTTCGTTCAGCGAGTGTCCTTATGGAGGAACAGTCGGGGTGTTATTTTGTCATCAGCTATTCCAGGTAATGATGTAATACACCATATGAGTTGTGAGACGGCTTGGTAAATTTTATGTGTTGAGTTTCCGCGTGGCAATGACGAATTATGAGCAAGATGGCTCTTGAGATTCAGACTTTATATCGCACCTCAGTTGTGCTCCAGTTTTGTAGCTTATCGCGCTATATGTCCCCTTAGGGATGGCATTATGCACTTAGTGTGCTTGTGACCTAGATTCAGTATTTTATCACAATGAGCAAATTAGCTCGATGTGTATCTGCTTATGTGAGTTCTACGTGTGGATCGGGTGGCACGCCGCCATGGTTATATTGTAAGGATCGGGTGGCACGCCGCCATGGTTATATTATGAGGATCGGATGGCATGCCGCCATGGTTATGCTGTGTGGATCAGGTTGCACGTCGCAATAGTGTTTTGATAAGTGTAGCTTTCTATATGCTAATTTTGTATGTCATGCTTCCTAATTTCTAAGGAAAGTCTGTAGTAGTGCGGGAGTTAGGTAATTCCTTCCAGAGTTCGATTTTCTGTTTTTGTGGTGTTCGGATTGGTGGCCTATTGGCACATTATGGCATCATATGAGACTTGTGATCGCATTCAAGTGGCGTATTGCCGAGCAGTTCGTACTGGATAAGATGAGATTATGGGAATTAAGATCAGTGCAACCTGATTATATGAAGTATATTAAGGAGCAAAAGTCATTGTTAGGTTCAGAATGTGGTAATGTTTCTTGTCAGAAGTATAGACTCAATGATTGGTTGACTCGGCAGTTGATTATGAATTTCGGCATCTCATCCGTCGTGGCGGTATTGTAATAGTTAGAGTAAGACCTATGTAGGTCATGAGGTGCAATGGGAGCATCGGATTCGTGGAATTTTGATTAATTCAAACATAAATGTTATTGTGGTCCTATGTAATTGCACCCGAGGTTGCAGGTATGGGTTGTTACAGCTTGTTTGGGCTTATTCACAGTATAAATGTAGGATTCTGATCATATGAAAGATTTCAAAAGTGGGAATGTTGTCCTATGGTTTGTGAACTAGATTGGATTGCAAAAAAAAAATTCAGTTACATTGTGTTGTCGGACATATATGAGATATGGTGACGTGGAATCACCCCCCGGGTTTATGCATGATAAGGTTATTCAACAATTGTTTGGCTTTTGGAACAACTCTGGGAACGTTCGAGGAAGAACGTTTATTTAAGTTGGGGAGGATGTGACAACCCGACCCGTCGTCTCGTGAGTTACCGCTCCGTTTTCCCCATTTTCAACTTCTTTATTCTTCATTATCTGTATCTTATGTGATCGACTTGGTTTGGAGTGGGTTTGATAAGAAATGAGACACTTAATCTCTTTTAAGAAGGCTTAAGTTGAAAAAGTCAATCGGATGTTGACTTATGAGTTAGAGGGCTTGGATGTAAATTCCAATAGTTCGGTTAGTTCCGGGAGGTGATTTTTGACTTAGGATTGTGACCGGAAGTAATTTTGGAGGTCCGGTGTAGAATTAGGCTTGAATTGGCGAAGTTAGTATTTTGGCGAATACCGGTTGATAGGTGTGATTTTGATCCGGGTGTCGGAATGAAATTCCGAGAGTTGTTGTAGCTTCATTGTGTCATTTGGGATGTGTGTACAAAATTTCAGGTCATTCGGACATCGTTTGGTCGGGTTTTTGATTGAAAGTGTATTTCAGAAGTTTTTGAAAACTTAGGCTTGAATTCGATGAGTTTTGGGTAATTTGATGTTGTTTGAGGTGTTTTGATGATTTGAACAGGTTTGAATGATGTTATGAATTATGTTGGCATGTTTGGTCGGGGTCCCATGACGCTAGGATAAGTTTTGGAAGAGTTTTTGGAAGATTTTTGCCGTTTTGAGCATAAGCATGTGATGATCCAAAGGTCTATTTTTAGTTCTAGAGATCGAAATTTCATTTTGAGACTTCCAAAATTTTAATAATGAATTATAGGAGTGCTCTGGAAAGTTTGGTCTAATTTCATCAAGTCGCGATTGGGTTTTTGACGCGAAACATGAATTAATTGTTTAACGAGCGAAACGGGTATTGCACTGAGCAAATGAACTCCAAATTGTGTTTCGATTGAAGGAATAGGTTTGTATTATTATTTGTGACTCCTAGGAACAAGAATCGTCAAATTCCGAGTTTGTATGATGGAGTTAGAGCATTTTTAGTGAAATAAAAAGCTGCTTCAATTTTCTGGGCAAAAAACTGGTATTTTCGCAGATGCGGTGAACAATACCGCTTCTGCGATGAACAGTAATCCCGCATCTGCAGTGAACAGTAAAATCGCACCTGCGGTGAACAGTACCGCAGAAGCGAAAATTCCTGGACAATGTATAATTCGGGCAATCTGAGAGTTTTCTCATTCTTGAAGCTATGGAGCTCGGATTGAAGCGATTTTTGAAGCGATTTTCACCATATGGATTGGGGTAAGTGTTCCATATCCAAAAGTGATTATATTTAATGATTCCATGGTTATTTTCATCATGAATTAGTGAATCAAATGGAAAAAATTGGAAAAAATTGTAAACTTTTCAAAAACGAAAATTCAAGATTTGGAGGCCGAATTGTTGTCGGATTTTGGTAAAATTTGGTTGGACTCGTGGTTGGATGAGGTTTCAGTTTTTGTAACTTTTGCCGGGTTCCGAGATGTGGGCCCCACGGGCAAATTTTGAGTGTAATTTCGGATTTTTGAGGGAAAATGTAGAATTTCATATGAAATAAATATCTATGATTTTTGTTAACTGAATCGAATCGTTATGGGTAGATTCGAGGCATTTGGAGGCCGATTTGAGGGGCAAAGGCATTGCGAGCTAGAGATTTCACCAATTCGAGGTGAGTAATGATTGTAAATGATATCCTGAGGGTTTGAAACCCCGGATTTGCACACCGTAGTGCTATATTGAGGTGACTTACACGCCGGATAGCGAGCGTGGGGTAGAGTACCGTTGGGGATTGTGACTTGGTCCGTCCCGGTTGATGATTTTACCGTATATTTGACTGAAACTTATTTGATATTATCATGATTTGTGCTGATTGCCAAAGTTGGGCTTCGTGCCAATTATTTGAACCTTTCGGGGATTTTATCACTGTTTTCCTCACTATTTGACATACTACTTGAACTCGGTCCTGTTGATTATAGTATTTTACAAACTCAGCCGTTTTAATTGAACTTTGAGACTTAAATGATATTTCCACTGTTGTTGGGCTAAGCACTACTATTTTATTGATGCCCGAGGGGCTTATGATATTTCCTGGACTGAGTGAGGCCGAGAGATATATGTAAGGATATATTGAGTGATGTGAGGAGGCTTTCAGGCCTCGAGTGTATGGTGAGGAGGCTTTCAGGCCTCGAGTTTGCTGTGAGAAGGCTTTCAGGCCTTGTTTTATATGCCACGAGGTGGCTTGATATTGCGCTTGGGCCGTAAGGGGCCCCTCCCGGAGTCTGTACACCCCCAGTGAGCGCCGTCAACGATAAATAAATGGAGCGGGCTGCACGCCGCAACGAGATGTGGATCGGGCTGCATGCCGCAGCGGTTACTATATGATACTGTTCTGAGAGTGTCTCTGAGAGTGAGCCCGAGGGGCTGGTACTGTTTTGAAATGTTGCCCGAGGGGCGAACTTTTATGTCCGCATCTTGCATATTTATTTGCGTTTTTACCTGTTACATTGTGGTATTTGTGCCTGAGGGGCAGATTTTTCTGTGCTTATCAGCACTAACTATTTTGAAATCTTTTCGTAACTGTTGAAAGGATTATTTTCAAAAGAGATTTAAACTGAACCAAGATATTTCTAAAGATTTCACAGTTTTCACTGTTTCTCAGAGCATTGTACCCGGCTTCTATACAGTATGTTGGTTGCTTTACGTGATTTCTTACTGCTCAACTGTTATTTACCTTTATTACTCACTGAGTTGGAGTACTCACTTTAATCCCTGCACCTCGCGTGCAGTTGTAGGTATATATTCACCCGGTAGCTGGTATTGACTGCGTGGAGGCAGAGTTGTAGATGTTTAGCGAGGTGACTGCCATCATTCGCGGCACCACTATCTTTCTATGTTATTCATTATTCTTGTTCAGTGTATTTCTAGACTTGTAAAGTAGAATTACCTTCTTATAGATGCTCGTGACTTGTGACACCCCGGTTTGGGCTGTATTGGGTTGTAATTTCGTTAATTAATATCATTAAGTCGTATCTTTGTTGTTCATTTATGCTTAACTATTCTAAAATAGACGAGTTGGGTTAGTTGGCTGGCCTTGTCTTCACGAAAGGCGCCATCACGACCAGTGTGGGGTTTGGGTCGTGACAGTTATGATGATAATGCAGCCTAAATTGCTATTGGAAATGGTAACAAACTTGATAATGAGTCAATTTATAACTGAAAATTACTTTATGAGTGATGATATTGCTCTAAAATTTGATTTAAACATGTTAATATGATATAATTATATTTTGTGGTGCAGTTTGTATTTGAATTTTGGTTTTCTTGAGAAAAATCTTCAAAAATTATTATGCAATAATTTTTTTTGTTAGAGCTCATACGTTTAAATGTTCGGTGAATTAATCAACAAAAGAAAATATTGAGTACTGGTGACGAAATTAACAGCTCGTTTGGATAGTTGTTACTCATTGTATCGTATCGTATTATTATTCTAAAATAATATTTGTTTTGATTGTTTTATTAAAATTGGTTGTATTGTATTGTTAGATCCATTGTTCCGGAACAATAAAAAGTCTCATTTTATAATAATCGATTTGGTGTGGTGGAAGTATTTTCTATTTTTCTTTCCAATTATACCCTAACTTATTACTTTATAATTCTTTTTATCCTTTTTTATTTTAACTCCAAATCTTCCACCTATAACCTACTTTGTCTTCATTCCTTTTTTTCCCGAACTACTGCTTTCAACTCCAGCATAAAATTGCTAATTTTGTTAGAATTTGCATGAATTTAATTGCTTAATCTACTTATAAGACATATTTGGTTAAAAAAAATAGTATAAAGTGGTTTTCTTAAATTATTTTAATGTGTAATTCTTGATAAATTTAATATTTAAATAATTGAGGGTATTTTAATAAACTTATGCGTTACAGTACAGTACGATAGAGTCAAATCAAATAATAAAATGATATTTAATAATGGATATACAATCCATCCAAATGTTATATTCATAAAATGATACAACATAATACAATACAACACAATACAATACAGTACATTTTAAAACGATGGGTTACACCCATCTAAACAAGCTGTAAGTATACAACTTTTATACTTTCACAATTCAGAAAAATATTCGAAAGTTCAAATTGAAAATTTTATCATATATTATAGGAAATCTTATATAAATGTCCCAAATAAGTCCCAACTTATCAAATTCTAGCAATTAATCATAGACTTACCAAAATTAGCCAAGCACATATGATTAATACTTTCACACGCAAAGATCTCCTTCCATATTTTAAAGCATGATTAATAACATTACGCAAGACGAAAAGAAAATTTCATGGATGGGTTAGCAAATAAGTTGATGAAATAAAAAGTGTATATACATATATATATATATATATATATATATATATATATATATATATATATATATATATATATATATATATACACACACAT
>MU763018.1:0-15906 GCA_026770625.1 Nicotiana glauca | reverse complement strand
GAGCGTCGGTACCCAAATGGATCGGACTGCACATACCGCAGTGGTCATGCATTGCATTGCATCTCATGCATTGATTATTGTTGCTTTATATGCATATCTATGAGGTTTAAACTGTATAGCTCTGTTAGATAGCTTTACTCTGTGCTTTATTGTGGATTTCCAATCTTCGAATTTTTATAAATGCTTATTACTCGCTGAGTTGGTAGACTCACCCCATACTCCCTGCACCTTGTGTGCAGATCCAGGTGCTTCCGAGGTTTAGCGTTTCTGTTGCCGCTTATCCAGGTGCCAGAGCAATGAGGTAGCTGCCAGCGTCCGCATGACCAATTGCTCTGTTCTTATCAGTTATTTCTGTTATTCAGACATTTGTATTTCATCTTTCAGACTTGTACTTGGTTTTTTTTTGTTAGAGGCTCTATACTCGTGACCCCAAGTCTTGGGAATACTTGTTCAGTCGTGGTTTCTATTCGTACATTATCTTTTCAGTTATTCAGAATTTATTGCTAAAGTTGCCATGTTACCCGTATTGCTTCATGTTTGGGATGAATCGTTGTATTGAGAAGGTGTTGGTCAGGCTTGCCCAGCCTCGCGGCAGGGCGCCATCATGACCGGGTTTGGGTTCGTGACATTTAGATGGTATCTTATCTTCCATTTCTAATTTATTATCTTCTATTCCAAAATCTTCTTGTACTTATTCATAATCTATATTATCATTAGGCGATGTTTCGTAAACATGTGTAAATTGGTTATTACTATTACTACTAGATGCTGAAGGACTATCTTTTTTTTCCCCTACCAGTAACTTTTCTACACGCTCTTTTAGCAGCATTCAACATATTGCAAAAATTAAAGTATAATCTAAAATTAAATATGCAATTAAAATAGTAAATAAGAGAAAGAGTTGGAGGGAGTGCACCGAATTCGACAATAAATTGAGCACTTGATTACGCAATTCCGATGTTACCACGAACAAACATCAAGAAAGTATTTCAATTTTGAAGTTCAATTGTTCAAACTTCAAAATTCGAATGATAAAACACGATAAATTAAATTTAAGAAAAGAGAGCCAAATAAAATTGGAAGATCAATTGAAGACTTGAAGTCTTGTAAATTGGAGAATAAGAGAAATTGAGATTGAGAAATGAGAGTTGAGTGAAGAAATAAAGAAGGGTAGGGGAGATATTTAAAGTTTTAGGGAAGGTTAGTTTTGGAATTAAAAAAGGGTTAAAAATTTAAATAAAAAAAAGTTATTTATGCAATTCTTCCGTTAGCCAATGGACCAATTCCAGGTCTGACCGTTGCCAACGGTCAGTGGGCCCCGCACAATTTGAAAATTAAAAAAAACAAAAAAAAATCTAGCCATTGTACTGGGCCGGTCCGGGTCGATTAAACCGGTAAGGGTTACTGTTCACATGGATCGGGTTTGATCGGTCCGGTTAACTGTTTAAAAAAAGTAAACGGATCAACCCCCTCTACCCCTCCTACCCATCCCTACCCTGCCCTTTTTGTACCGGGCCGGGCCGGTTTCGATTTTAACTAGTCTGGGCCGGTCCGATTACGGGTTAAATCGGCCCGTTTAACACCCTTAATAAATAGCATAATAGATTTTAGGAATTAGTATCTTGAGTTTAATTATTTGTTGGCTTGTAACAGTGTTCATAACTCCAAGACGCAATGAAAAATTTAATGCTTTATAAGTTTTAAACTTACTTTATAAATATATTTTTCACATATAAAATTTATTCGGTACGATTCCGTATTTTTTTTATTTATTTTTATAAAATAAAAACATACCCTAGTTATCGGTATGGTTATAGATTTGTATAAAAACCTACGGTTTCTCTTAAGAGAAACCTACGGTTTCTCTATGAGAAACCTAAAAATCAATTCGGTACGGTACGGTTCGGTCGGTTCGGTCGGTTTAGTCGGTTTTCAAATAGTAATTTTATTGTGTACCTCACACAACTTACATTAGTTATGTGGGGCTCCTTTTTGTCTCACAAATTTGTGGACCCCAATCTTACACTTTTGGGTCCACAAAATTGTGAGATAAAAAGGTGCCTCATACAATTAATGTCAGTTGTATAAGGCACAAATTAAAATTTTTCATTTTCAAATATCCATTGACACACCTACCTGCTTGCCCTTGCCAATTCCTTTTCTATCCCTATATTAGAATTAGCCCGCTTTTCCAAGAAATTTCGTCCCAACAATTGTTTCAGAGGATATAAATATGAATATGAAAAAAAGGTTAGCCTGCCCCATCTACCTATTGTAGGAGGTCAATTGTTGCTCCCTCTGTTTACCGAGGGTTCGAATCTCTCTCTTTCCGCACTTTCACTTAATTCACTAATGTGAATGACCGAAATGTATCAAATAGCAATGGAAAAATTGAGACTCTCGATTGATTGGTTATAATGTTCACGAGGTTGTATATAATCTAATGACCTGTTGATGACGGAAAAGGAGGAGGACTAAATACAATGTCTGGGCGAGGTGACTGAGTCCCTTGCTGAGAGGGTGGAATGGTGACAGAGTATCCAACTGAGGATTCAAGTTGCTTCGCCATCAAAATGGCATCAAAGACCAGCCTTTCAAGAATTTCAAAAAAAAAATGAATGACCTCCCTCTCACTTCGTTCGAGCTAAATTACATCCACCGTCTCACAGTTAAAAAAGTGGTTAACTATCTCGAAAAAATCTATATCGTCCATCCGAAAAACGTGTCTCAATTACAGCCAACTCCCCCTCCCCTGTCTATTTCCCTATCGTCCAACAAACATTCCTTAGCTAAGAAGGATCCATTCACCGCAGCTTCTCTTACTAGTAGATGAAACTAGCAACATCACATCATATAGAATACTGATTGATAGGCATTCAAGTCTATCTTATAGTTTATGTTGATGATCTCATTGTTTCCGCGAGCGCTGCACATTGATAATGTGCTGCCCCTTTCTTTTCTTCCAAACTCGGTTGAATACATCGTTAACCTTCGTGGTGGATCGATGGAGTGTGCCTAGCCAGGAGTGTGGTTGGTGTCACCTCCCGTGCGCTAGCTCTGCCTTTTCCGGATCTTTATTCGCCCACTCCTTCACAGCGAATGGCTGACTTACCGAACGGACGGACACTTTGATCTTGATCGTGAAATCTAAGTCGCAATGAAGGACTATCGTCAATGCGGTGTTCTTTCTAAGAGTAGGCGTGGAGAGCTTTTTGCGGGGAAACTTGCAAGTACCTTTTTGCTTTTTTTCTTGCTACGGGATTAGCCTGTTTGGCGTGGTTTGTTGGAAGAAGGGGTTCAATGAAGGCTGTTGTTGAGGTTTTTATTCCATCTAACGAGGAGGCCAAGCATTCTGCCAGACGTCCTGGCCTGGGAGCCTCGTTCGCCTTTGGTACTTCAGTAGATCTTCTAAAATAAAAAGCGCTACTTCAGCCTTAACTAGTACTACATTGCGCAAGCTGCCTTAAAGTTGAATATGGTTCACGAAGCATCTGGCTTACCGGTAATCTCCCATTCCCGCCGTCGGGAGACTTTAATAACTATAGCATGCCAGAAACGGGGAGTTGAGCTTCTTATACCTAAATGCAGCAGGCCCCGTGAGTAGTCGAACAAATGAGAGGTTGTTGACGAAGGGGTCAAAGGTTGTTCTTGCGATAATCCGAAGGTTGCGCAAGACCCCTTCAACCTCGCCCGTTTGTTATCTTGCTTGTACTATCGCTCGCCTGCCTGACCTGCTTTCTGGCTAGCTTCTTTATGGCAAGCGCTACCCTAACCTAGCTAACGCTACATCTTGCTAACGTCGTCTGAATTGCCTTGCAAGCGCTACATCTATATGGCAAGCCCAAGTCGCCCCAAAAACAAGATCATATTGAGCAGCAACTTCGAGGAAGATAGCATTGGTACATGCTATTACCTATGTATGGCGACAGGTGTCATGCCAGATTCTGTCCGGATGGGCTCAAGCTAAAACAGGAGAAGAGAGTTAGCTTTCTGCTGAGTGAGCCTGAATAGGAGCGGAGGCCTAAGTTGGACTTTCTCTTTCTGCTACTTGCCACTCCGAAGTTTAGGATTTAGTTTCAAACCGATGGGATTTTTGGAATTTTGGGTTGTTTTACTCTATTTCAAACAGTAGACTTTTCAACCATTTTTGCTCGTGCTAGTGCCCCCAGAAATTCTTGGATTTCGTGCAATATGAGATTGAATGCCATAACTCTTATTTGTGTTTTACTTTTTATGGGTGCTGTTGGGAAATCTGCACAGATAGGATCGCATACTTGGTCACCTGAAATGAACGAAGTCGCTTCACTTTAAAGTAGAGGTTTGTGGTAACGGTGGACTGACAGATCAGCTCCAAGGCTTGAGTGCCTAGGTTGCAGTGGTCTTCACGGAGAATTCAATTTCACCGGGTCCATGTCGGAGACAGCGGGGCAGTCGTTACACCATTCGTGCAGGTCGCTACTTATGCGACAAGGAATAGAAATTAATCCTTAAACTTCAGAACTTCTTGTTCTTCGTAGCGCTTCTCCTCCAGCTCAACGGATGAGATAGGAGCAGAGTCGTTCAAAGAGCTAAAAGCATTCTCTACATACGAAAGCACCAAGTACATTTGCTTATGAAAGAAGAGTAGCTTATTCTGTAACAGATTTTCAACCTCCCTTCGGGAAGTAAAAGCAATTTTTCCTTGCCTTGAGCCAGTTCCAATCATGAGATGACTTTTCCCTTACTCTTTTCATTCACAATCTCTCTCTGCTCACCGCTCTCCCTGTGAGTCGAGCCTCCTTTTTAGTCGACCTCTACAACTAAGTCAGTTGAGCTCTTTCACTTGCTAGCAGGCATGACTGGTCGAGAATATTAAAGGCCTTGAAATGCCAGTTCATCTTTCATTTCTTAAATGTTTTCTACATTGAGTAATGAAAGTAGACAACTTCTAGACTTTTCAAAATAAAATAAAGAGGAAAAATAAGAAGAAAAGGCCAAGATAATGAGAGAAGGATAAATATTATTGCTCGCCATATAGAGTTGCCACTTCACTTTATCTATGACCAACTCTTTAAAATTAGATATGTTGAAAGCGAGAGTCTTCTACTGATTCATACTCATTCCTTCACGCTAGCATTTTAACCAATTTGATTCTTAATACTATATTATTACTAACATATTTATTTTTAGTTTAACGAATTTGATTCTTAATACTGTATATTATTACCAACATATTCATTTTTAGGTTAAAGTTGAGCTGAGCCGAGCACAACCGATCTGAATAAGCCTGACTCGAGCCGAGCCAGCTTCATTATGTTTGTATCTGCGTGCTAGGCAATGCATAGCGATTTCCATTTATTGACCTTAAATTAAGAATATGAATTAAAGACGAATTAAATTTGTATTTGCTCTATGATTTTGATAAAACAAACTATCATAAAAAGGAAAGAACCTATACTTATGTTTTGAAAGATCAAAAGTGGTTAACATGTAACAAATGAAAAGCTAAGGCAATGATCCATAACATATTGGACTTTTGTTTCCATTAGGTGAATAGGTGCCTATAACAGGAAAGATGTATCCTTACGATTTGCATTTCAATCAAATGGTTCAACAAAAGCGCATAACACCAAGCCAGGACACCAGATTCAACCTTTACAAAATCGTGCAGTTGACCTCCAAGAAAAGTTTACTACATATTACTTTTTTACAATTTTTGAGCCAAACTGAGATACAGTGTTAACATTACTAATAAGCTCCAAGAATTAATGTATAAATTACTTCAACCATTCTTTTTACTTTAACTACTCATGCAATCGCCTCGTATAGGCAGAGATTGCAAGAACATTTGAAACAACTCTTCAAACTCCGATTTGACTGGTGCACAGAAGGAACCGGCATCTGATGTTACAAGACAAGCAGCTCTAGACCTAAACTGCTGAAAAGACAACACAGTAAAGTTTGTACACGTGCATGTGTTGGTAAATATGAAGTTTATGAACATAACAACACGCTGATGAAAGCTATTACACTAACTATTCCACAAATAGAATACAAGTTTAAGGATGAAAAGCACCGCTCATATCACACAATAGTTCACTTCCTAAAGCCAACAACCAGAGCAACATCTTCACACCCGTCAACACAGAGTCCCAAAGGCCCAGATAATACACAACATTTTGTGCAAGTTGAATGACCACATATCACACCTCCAAGAACCACTAATCTATTCAATCCAGTTTCATACTATCTGTTAAT
The DNA here is from genome assembly GCA_026770625.1 of Nicotiana glauca. Classification (NCBI taxonomy): domain Eukaryota; kingdom Viridiplantae; phylum Streptophyta; class Magnoliopsida; order Solanales; family Solanaceae; genus Nicotiana; species Nicotiana glauca. The sequence goes on along the minus strand of MU763018.1, from coordinate 9,669 downwards.
CACAAGTTTTGATCAGTTGGTCGGGCTGTTGTAAAGCCACCACCGCTACTCCCACCGGTTCGATTAGGTTCTCCCACTCTTGCTGCCAAAGCAAGAACTTCAGGCGACATCTCCCAGCTTCCACTTTTCCTTCCCCAACTGGATCCTCTAGGATGTATTCCTGCACGATCAGCCTCATCTACCGTAGTTCTTATCTCGGGAGACATTTGGCCTAACACACCATCTTTAACGTTCAGGCCATTGTTGTCGCTAAATTGTCCTTCATTATCCACTCCTCCCCCTACTTCACTCCAAACTGCTTTCCTGCCCATTTCTATGTCCTCCACAGCCTTTCCCATGTTTGGACTCACAAAACCCCCACCTGCAGATCGACTTGGCATCTTGGGTTCCCTGGGCACCTTTGCACGGAAATTGTTCTTGGATGGAGGAATAGTAGTACAGAATATCTCCTTGAAATTCTGAATCACTCCTTTGTTGTAGGGGTTGGCACGCCAATCATACCGGTATCTAAAATTCTCATAAGTAGTCTGCAGTACCCAGATAATAGATGTCACCCACAGTACACACCAAAATCCAAACCACCTTAGCTAAACAAAGGGAAGCATAGAATTAGAATCCAAGATCATACCTGATTAGTACTTATGAGGTATAGATGAAAAGCAGTAAGACCTCCAACAAACCACACTGATATAAAAGTGTATACTATCAGAACAATGGAGGCAGGTGTTTTGATCATTGCTTTCCATATGGTTGTGTCTTCTAGAACCATGATTCTCTTAATGTAGACCCAGCAGAAACCAAAAACATATATGCACAGAAGTGTTGTAGAGAAGACAAACATGAAGAAAAAACGGTAGTTTCGCTGCAATAAAAGATACAAAAGTTTCAGAAGTCTGTGCAATGTAAAGCACGAATGCAAGACAGTAAGTCAGTAACCGTAGATGAACCATTTCTAAAGAAGCATTAGCTACAGAAAACTATCAGTGCAAGCAAATGAATAAAGATATTTCCAGAAATCTAATGTGGAAGTTCAAGTTGATTGGTAAATTGACCAGCCTGACCTCATACCTTCATAAATGTGAGAGTCAAGACCGTTGTAAGATGAGAACTTAAAATTGTGGATATGTTTACTAAATCCTCTAAACTTATTTCCACCACAGAGATCTAAGGCGCTAAATATTATCCTAAAACTAGAAACATACAAAATTATAATTGCCTGCATGGTGGCCATTTGAACTAAAAGGTCGGTTACAAAACCTCTGAACTTCCTCCTGCTAGCAACAGCATTAATGATTAAAAGATTCTGATTCATACATTAGTATTAACCATGTAACATCATTATATACTTGAGCTAAATTTCAAGATGTTTCGAGGATCTAATGCTTCAGATCCACATCATTTCTTCATGAAGTCTACAATTTTACAAGTTATCTTTGGACATTGTACACAGTTTACTTGTTTTCTCAAATTGACATTAGAGTGAATAGGTTTTAAAACTAAAAAAGAACAAACAATCAGTTTTTCATTTTTTTTTAATAGGCAAAAGAATCAGTCTTTAATTAGTATCTTTTTTTGAGGTTTCCCAGCAGAAACAAAGAGTGCGGTTATGAAAAAATAGATCTGATAACACTACATAGCAGAATATATGCAATAGTTCATCAGATATATCAAGCAGCGAAAAGTTAACTGAACAGAGAGAGCATATCAGTTACTAAGGCGGTACTACCAATTAAAAAAATGTTAAGCTAAAAAAAATTACCAGCCCAATGCATTGCCCTACCCAAGGGCAGTGATGGTCAAATCTTTCAACGCAGTTATTGCAGATTGAGCAGTGAGAACAACGAGGAGGTCTATAAAGCATGCAGGTGTCACAGTATTTGATCTTCACGGTAATGCCATTAACTTCAACTTCTTTAATGCGGGGCAAACGTAATTGAGGAGTTTGTCCACCACCTTCCGCAGAACCATCATAACCTTCTGGTTCTGGAGGGTGTGCATTACGAGGAATTATTCCTGGATCCCTTCCAGATGTGAGAAGGAGTAAAACTAAAACCTGTAAGATTCAAATGTGAAACTCTTAGCAGTGCAAATTAAAAAAAAACTTGCGCGAGTTATGCAATAAGGTGGTCAATCCTTTCCATTGTGAGGACAGCCACTTAATAGTACTGGCAGTTTGGCACAACCAAGCCAAACTTACATCCTTGAGATGCAGTGCCAAGTTAATATCAGATCGATTAAGATCATTGATTTTCTAATACTTGGAATTTTGCAACGGTAGCATCAGATCATTTATTATCTAATGCTTGGTACTTTGTTTCCAGCAAAGGTGAGATTAAATAAAGACAACTTTATACAGCTATTGTGTTCTCTGGAATTGCAATCATAAACTGCTAGTAAGCTTGTTTCTGTAAAATGTTGGTGATGAGGATGTTACTATCAATGAAGACTAGGGAGAGGACTTACATAGAATGTGAACACAACGACTACAACCATAATCAATATCCCCAGGTGATTTGAAAAATCATCCATCAGCTTTCTAGCAACAAAGACACAGAAAACTGAGACAGGGGCCACTATGAGAAACATGGTCAGTGCTAGTGATCTTGCATCTGGCCCAAATATGAACCTTCCTTGAAAGAAAAATATCTGCTCAGAGAGAAGAACGTTAAAAAGTCAGAAACTAAGAAAAGGAAGTGGCATATCTTCTGTAAAGTGAAACTCTTCTCACGGAAAATGCTTCTTTTTTCTTTTTGTAAGGAGTAAATTAAAGAGATAACTGATCCCTTTTTAACACAGGAAGTTGATGTAAAGCACATGTCACTTTTCAGTAAGTCAAGAAATGGTTTTTCAACACATGAACAGCTGGAAAAGATGTCGGAGGAAAGAAAAGATTTTCAGTTTTATACGAACATATGATAAGGACTAAGACTACTGAAGACGTTTGTACTATAATTGAGACTAAAAATAATCTATAACTGTCCTACTCTAAGTAAAACACTAAAACCTCATTCTGAGAAGTAGAATTGCACAAGTCAAAATGCTGGCAATGTTACTAAAGTAAATGTGATAATATAACCTAGAATGAGCACATCTGGTGTACTCCTCCTACACAGTTGTTTGGCGCTTCCACGGACAGTAAAAACTTATAAGCACCATTAACTAGGATGCAGAATCTTCAGGGATTTCACCTTATGACATATAAGGTGGATACCTCGTATTCTCACATTATTTTGAGGAAGCTATATTTCTAACTCTTGGGTCCTTTTTAACTCATGCTGATGTTTTAAAGTTTGTTATGCAATATCAAATATGATCAGCAGACTCAAGTATAGTTCATAGTAGTTCTAATAATGACAATAAGCTAGCGGAAAACAGGTAAAGATTGAAGTTTTAACATCTTATAAAAAAACGAAAAAACGATTGAAGCTTTAATTAGGTAGTACGGCAATAAAAATTAATGGCATAGCTAAACCCTAAGAGTAAAAGTGTAAGGATATACTAACATTGCTTCCTTTCCATGCCTGGTAAATCCGCAAATCATCCGACCCATTCATGGATCCAGATAATGGATCGGATCGTTTCGGAGGAGGTACCACATACATCTCCGAGCTTCCTCTCTATTATAGCCCAATGAATCTCAAATCCAGATCTCTAGCAGAAAATCAAGTACAAACGCTCCGGCAGCAGATAATGTTAATTACAGAAAAACAAAAAAACACTTAAATGAGCGAACTGAGAGCTATCATTATGAGAGTGTGAGACTTTACGGCGATAAAAAATTTGCCGGCAACAAAGTCAGGTTTCCGGTGAAGAGAGGAGTAAAGTTTTGGGTTAAATGGGCCGACAAGGCATGAGGGTAAAGAGAGTGAAAAAAGGAGAAAAAGGGTTTGGTTTGTATGAGTGTGTTGTGGGGGCCCATTTCTAACTTTACAGGATGGTCAAACTGACGTGGCGAATTACTGTTGGGCAAGCTTGTGAAAGGTGGACCCGTTGAACTTTTGTTGTGGACCGCTTGGCTTTTGTCCTTCCCTGAAAACGACGTTTCATTGCAACACTTGGATGCCCTGGCACTCTTTTTTTGGTCCCTAAATCTTTGCTTGGGATAACAATAGGGCATAAAAATTAAATATGAGCAAATTGCTTTATATCTTCCACTTTTAAGTGAGTTCATCAATAGGAGGAAAAGGAGAAATTTTTATGACTTATCAGATATGAAATCTACATTTAAATTATGTAGATTAGGTTCTTCACCATGATTCTTATAAGATGTTTAGGCTTTTAATTATTGAGTCAATTGTCTAATTGTATTAGTTTAATTTAATATTTTTAAATTAAAATTTGAATATTCAAAAGTTATATAAAAATATTGTATATAAAACTCTTCTCATATCAATATGATGAAAAAATACATCTTAAATTATTGGTTACGATTCACATAGTTTAAATTTCACAAAATGAAAAGTTTCACATAAATTAAATATCATTTCAGACGAAAGATAATAAAGAACGTACCTTTTTTCAATTTAAACTCCACTAGTATTTGTACCCGCGCGTTGCGCGGAGAATAAAAATAAAAAGAAGAAATTTTACTTGAACAATACAGTGGACACAAAGGAGCATGAAAGAAATTGTTATTCATCGATTCGTTGAATATGTTGGGTCTTGTTGCTCTTCATATATTTACATACATAATCGACACACATCGTGTGTCTCAATAAAGAGAAAATCAAGACAGATAGTATGCATACTTCTAGCCAATACTGTAAAGCAAATTTTTGGGCTTCACCATTCTTAAGAAAACTTTTGCCTATATGCATGAAGAAACAAAAATGTTAGTGAAATTAATTACTTATAGAATTGATGTGATCCAAATTTACTTTGACAGTTATAATTCTTGCTCTTGACCATCACGAAATTGATGTCTCATGCTTCCTAAGATCAAGAAATGAAATAGAAGTGTGTTCGATTTATGCCAACTAAAGGGTATCAGAAAAATTTGAAATCAATACAACTTTATCTTAACAGAAAGAAAATCAAAATACATACCAACTTTGTTGAATGAATACTGTACTAAAGCTAACTTTCGTCTCGTTCTAAAGCTTTTGCATACTTTCTCCAAATATATAGTTGTCTCATATTTTGTGCTACTACTATATGCCAAAAGCTGTAAGTTTTTTCATGTTTTTTCCTTTAAGGATAAGTACTTGAAAACTTATCAGTTTGGGTTTGTTAAGCCAGTGTTTCAAATTGACTGTATAAGCTTGCGAGAAAAAAGTAGATGCACAAAACAAACGTGCATTCTCAATCAACATATTATGGTGCTTAAAGCACACGTTTCACAAAGAGATATCAATGCCACATATCTAAAGCATACGTTGTACCTCAAACGATTGGTTTTCACCCAGAGTCTTTAAAGGACAAAGGAATATGTAAATAGTAACATGGTATAGAATTTCTTCAGATTCAATGCACCAAGTTCAATTGAGGTTATTAAATTAAAGAGAGACATGTATTTGAATATGATGTTGAGAATAATCACTTATGTATATATTAAAGAGTGACATGACAACTATTGAGGAAAACACGAAGCAACTACTTGTCATTTACCAAGAATAACAAAAGGATCATGGCAGCTTTCAAATGTTCTCTCTCACATTAGCCATTTGCTAATATTTTTGGATAGATCTATAGAAAGAAAAATGGATTTTGGGCAAGCTTTCAGTTGTCATTAGCCTAACAGGATCAATGGAAGCAACTTTCAAAATTGCAAATGTTAAGGCGCATGGGACAATGTTGGGAATAATTAAAATATTTTAAGATGTTTTGCCAAGATAGTATATAGAAAGCAGCCAGTATCAACAAAGAGAGCATTAGATATTACCTTAGTTGAGGAAGTTCTAATTGAATGAGCTTCTTGCTCATTAGTTGCGGCTTCGATAATACACAACTTTATGAACTCATTATGTGTACCTTCAAGTTGAGAATAAATACTCAAAAGTGTAAAAAGGCCTCTAACAAAAAAAAAAAAAACAGAGAGATAAGAATGATAATTACTTGACCAAATACACACCAAATTTATTCATTGATAAAATTGTGTCATATGTTTTAATATAATAATTTTTATGATTAATAAAGGATTAATGAGACCATTACGGTTGTAGATTGTCGAAAAAGATTAAGACTGAGTTGGCACTCTGTTAGACATCAAAAGGAACTTATCCTAAATCTTCCATTTCAGATCTCAAAGAACAAAATACCAAGATAAGAGAACTATGCATGGTCTAAGAAACAGTTGAATATCGATGACTTTTTGTGTCAACTTTATATTATTCCTAAAAAAATGCATTAAAAATTATCTCGCATCAGCTTGTTGCCGTGTAGTACAATAATTTTAGCAATCATAGATATTAAATGATAATGTGAAAATATTTTTAAAAAAAATTTGGTACTGTTGAGATGCGAATACTTTTTTTCAATCATAAAGAAGTTGTTGGTTTATTTTAAATTTTGTGATGCCATAATCTAGTTAACGGGACAGAGAAAAAATCATAAAAATTTTCATAGATTTCTCCAAATAATAGGCCAACAGAACGTACCTACTTGATCAATACACAATCCAATTTCAGAATGTGTACCCTTTATTAGACTTTTAATATGAAGGCCAAGAATTTGTTGATATTAAACTCAGTAGATCTCAAACTTAGTCAATGTGAACAATTTGAGCCTCTCCACCCATACGCTGAACCAAATTGTTAATGCTTAAATTAAAATTCCATAATACACATAGGATTTAATCCAGTATCTTTCTTTCAGATTCTTTATCTGACATCCAAGATTGCTTCTCCACTGTTTGAACAATGTATAATTTCAAGAAAAAGAAATTCGATTACCTCTTGACAATGTGTGACGTTGAATACTTAAAAAATGAAGCTAACAGACATCTAAGCTTGCTTCTCCGGTGTTTGAACACTTTATAATTTCAGAAAAAAATAATGCAAAAAAATAATTACAGAAAGGGGTCTAGTCAAAGTCAATTACCTCTAAACAATGTGTGGCATTGGATACTTAAAAAATATAAAGGTCCTTCGTCAATATATCTTCAAAGCTGTAGAATTAATTGAATAAAGTTTCGTAAAGCAGCAAGTCAAGGAGCAAAGAGTTGTGCAATGTCTTTCTGACTTAAATTGTAAAGCTTTTTATTTGTGACAGTCAACTTTCACTATTGTGATTTATTCAAGCAATTATAGAACAAAGCAAATTGGGGTATGCAAGCTATAAATATATCTACGATTGTGGTCTAACCCAGTTAGATTATTTCCAAACATAAAGATGTCATATTTTTCGCCTTTTGCCTTAGGAGCTTGGCCACAAGAGGTTAGCTTCAACTATATCTTATTGAGCACATTCTGCAATGCAAAAGCATATAATTATATCTAATATGCCTACATCTATGCATATATAGTTAGATTGAGACTCGACGTTAACCTCCCACTATCATAATGCATTGAAAGACATCAAAATTTTATTATTAGATCATGAGAATATATATTGCAAACAGAGCACTTCTGCTCCATTCTTGTACGACAGAACATGTATCATCTTTCTAGTCGAACAAAAATAAAAATTTATTTCAGTTCCAAAATGATCCATTATTAAATACATAAAAAAAAAATATATATATATATATATATATATATATATATATATATATATATATATATATATATATATATATATATATATATATATGTGTGTGTGTGTGTGTGTGTGCGTGTGTGTGTGCGTGTGTGCGCGCGCACGCGTGTGTGATGAACAAAGAAAAAACTAAAGAAAAATCAATTATCGGGAGTCTGCGAAGCATAGGCCCACCAGAAAAGAAAATTTGATTTATTCTTTCAAAGGAACACAAAGAATTAGTACAACGGAAGAAATAGAAGAAGATCCAAAAAAGTTGCTAATATAAAATTTAACAGTATGAGAAGAATAATACCTAAATTGAATAAAGAAAGGGGAAAAGAAGCAACATAGAACATACCTTATTATCTAATTTATTAGATGAATCTCATAGATCCTCCTTGTAAAAAATACTGCAAAAATACAAAAATAAACAGAACTTACTTAAAAGTAAATTAATTAAACTTGAAATGCAGAACATGCACTTTTTCAAATAAAAAAGGAGCACCTTTTTCTGGATGAAATTGTGAACCGATGATTTCGAATCCATAACCATGGTTTGACAATGTTGTCACTGATGAACTTTTAGCAATTTAAAATGATACTTCATAATTGAACTCCAGAGTTCATGAATGTAGAATCACCACAGATACTTTGAGCGGGAGATGTGAAATTGCAGAAATTTCAAGCCCACACATTGAACAAAGTTCGTGATTAAGAAAAATAGGAGGAAAAATATTTATGAGGGAGAGGGTGCGGATGAATAGTCCAGAACGTGAGTCTTGTTTAAGTCTTTTTATATACCATTTTTACATTTTCCGTTTTTATGAGAGAGAGAGCGTGTGTGTGTTTGAGTTAGTTTAGGATATTATTGCCCATGTTTGAGAACACGATCAATCGTGCAGTATTTTTTTTTTTTTTGTCTTTATTACTATTCTATGTAGGTTTATAATAAAATAAATAAAAACTAATGAAAAACGTAGGAAACTATCTTTTGGAATTGAAGTGATTTTTTTTAGTTTTCAGTTTTAAGAAGTACCCACCCAAAAACATGGGAATAACTGAACTTGTTAATTATTTAATATTTTGTAAAAATTTTTAATTTTACTTTTATAAAAATTTGAATCTCCAAAAATATTGGAGTTTTATCCTAAAAGATGACATGTGTTGATATTCTGTTTTGACACTTGTCATAATTTTATAGATTTGCTTCTCCTATTCTATATAGATAGATTTCTTCGAGCGGAAAGAATCAGAAATTAAAGATAACAACGTGGTTTTAACAATAAGTAAAAGTAACATACTGAAGCACAGCATCATCTGGTTCTATGGTGTAGTGGTTAGCACTCTGGACTTTGAATCCAGCGACCTGGGTTCGACTCCCGGTAGGACTTTTCTGTTTTGCTTTTCCGCTTTTCCATTTACTCCTACCTTTGTTGATCATATTTTAGCAGTGGGTGGTATGTAACGGATTGTTTGGTTTGGTACTAGTTTATCTTGGGATCATCTTTCCACATTCAGTATGGAAAAGATAATACCAAAGATTTTGGTTTAAAATTTATAACTTCTTGAATCCTTAATCAACGTAGATTATCGGCAACCACGGCTTTATTTATATTGGGTAATGCAACATAAATCTTCCAACAAACATGATCTTATTTATTTGGTTAGTAGTTGAACAAGATTTCACATGACAAAGAGAAACAAACCTAGTTATAATAATGATAAATGTCATCCAATGTTATGTTATTGTCCAACCCATCTCCAATGTAGATCTTCACAGCAAAGAATCATATAATTAAGCTGCCTAAAAGTTCTCCACACTATACTATTAAAAACTTTTAGATTCTGCAAATGAGTGATAATGTATTTGGCGGCATCCACTGCTTTTGAGAACAAACACATATATAGTTCAGCAAAGGAGATGCATGCAAGTTTGACATTTGAGTGTAGAAGAAGCAGTCAAAGACGATATATATATATATATATATATAT
>MU763015.1:2881-15982 GCA_026770625.1 Nicotiana glauca | reverse complement strand
CCCTTACCCAACCCAAAACCCTTTGGCCCAAAAAAAAAAAAAGAATTTCAGATTTTTAACTAAAAATATTAATAATTATAAAACATAAAGTAGTGGGGGGCAAGGGAATTAAGGAGGAAAACAAGGAGAGCAAAACATGAATTAGTGGAATTTCTTTTAAATTAAAAAATATTTTCTTTTTAATAAAAAATCTGAAAATTTTCGAAATTCTTGCCTATAAATAGAGGAGAAGATTTATGAAAAAAGGGCTGGGAAAAAGAGAGAGGAAAAATAGGAGGAGAAGAAAAATAAGGGAAAAAAGAGAGCAGTATACACTCGATATACATTCTGGATACAGAAGTATACACGAAAAAAATTAATTTTTGAGAGTTTCTTTTGAGAATTGAAGAGAGTTCAAAGCTAGAAAGAGAAAACAAAGAGAAATTTCGGAATATATTTTTCTTCTCTACTTTTACTGGTTTTTCTCCGTATTGCTGGGATTTTCTGGGTTGAGGTGTCAAAGCTACTGTTGGTTGTTACTGTTGCTGTTACTGTATTTTCACCGCCCTGTTGATTTTCCATCTTCCACTTCTTTTCAATACCAGGTACACATTCTAAAAACTAAGTGTTGATGTAAGCTCGAATTGGAAGTTGAAGTTTTTAAATGAAATAGAAAAGCAAGTTGTTGATTAATATTTGTTGTTATTTTCTGTTTTATTAGTTTTGTCAAATTGTAGTTAGTTCTATAATTTGAGGAATAACTTTGTCATTTAGTCGGCTTGTGAGGGAACACCTTTTGTACTAATGCAGAGTAGCCTTTTAAGCATGTAATTAAGTAGGACTTTTTTTTTCTTTTTCTTTTAGAGGCAAACTAAATAGAAAAAATGTAGTCACTTTAGGATTATCCTTTTAAAAATAAATGAGACGAGCCTCGCCAAATAAAACGCACAAGCTGCGGGGCCCTCATAATTGTATATATTAAAAATACTTAGAAATTCGGGATTGGTCGTTTAGTGAATTTTCACGACCTCCTCAAAAATAATAACGCGTTAGTAGCTTTAAGCGCGTATTTAATAATTGTATCTCCCTAAACTCGGGTGAACATTTATGTGAACCAAATTCAAATCTCAACAGAATCGAAATGTGTCGATAATCACGGGTACATTGATTGTGACGTGGTTTGAAATGCATTTTCATGATGTTGCAATTCTTTTTTATTAAAATAATGAATAATAATATTAAAAGCAGTTAACGGTTAAATTTTGCACATAAGTTAAAGCATGTTAAAAATCAGATAAATAAGCCGAATATGACAGTTGAGCGACCATGCTAATACCACGGAACTCGGGAATGCCTAACACCTTCTCTCGGGTTAACAGAATTCCTTATCCGGATTTCTGGTGCGCGGACTGTTAAACAGAGTCAATTTTTCCTCGATTCGGGATTCAAACCGGTGACTTGGAACACCATAAATCTCCCAAGTGGCGACTCTGAATTAAATAAGTAAATCCCGTTTCGATTGTCCTTTAATTGGAAAAATTCCCTCGCGCCCCTGGGTAGCGCCAAAAGGAGGTGTGACAGGTACTTTGACGAGAAGGATGGAAGAAAATGCATCCACAATGGGGAGGATATAGTTTGGGTACCAACAATGTTAACCAATTCCCGTCCTTATTATTACGTGGATAACGATGCCCCTCAAGAGTTGGAATCAAATTACTTTATGAGCTTACGTTTTAATTACCTCCCTTTGAGGTATGGTAACTCATTCATCATCAAGTCATATAGCCCGCATAGGTTTGGTCGTCAATTTGGATTTTACCAGAACGTCCCCAACTTTTTGGAGAACAATATCCGTAACACCTCTCTAGATGAAGGAATCAGATTTTGGAGGATTTTGCGCACTATATCGATCTTTGTCACGTACGGTTTTTCCCCTAGCGGGAGATCCTATGGAGAAGCCTTTCTCCACTAATTATATGTCTTGGTGGGACAAAGCGCATGGGAAGTTTCTCGAGAATAACTTACAAGCTTTGGTAGACAATGTTGGGATAAAGTCTACAACTCCTTTAGGAGGTGAAGATCAAGGTGTTGGAAAGGCGCTCTCAAAAGTATAAAAAATATCAACTCCAATCCCAAAAGTAGTTATGCAACCTAAAAAAGGAATCTTAAATCCTCAAAGGCAGCCTTGAAAGAATTGGCATGCATTTCAACGGCTATAGAGAAACACCCTCTAGTTTTTCTATTTAACACGCGTGTTCCTCAAGACACAAGCCAGAGTACCAATGAAGACCAATATTGGAAAAGGAAATGGCCTAATCCAGTAAAGATCGTAGAGGTTCAAAGTGTTGATAGTCCCTCAAGAACATATACAGCTTGTAACAAAGAGGTAAAATACAATCACCTCGCTCATTACCTTCTTTTTTTTAGGAGTAGCTTCACTTATAAATTACTTACTTTCTTTGCCTTTTCTTTATGCAGTTAAACACCATTGGGCATCCGATGGTATCCCCATGCGACAAGTCGCAAGTGAGTGATGAATCTATTGTAGGGCCTACATGTAAAGTGAAGTCATCGTCAAATGTGTCATCTCTTTCTCATGACGAATCCCTAAAAAGACAAACTCCAAATGAGATAACTCGCATTTCACCAATGACAAATACGACGGTATCTATATTTGAAGGAAAAAAGCATTGTTTTCAATCGCAAGAAGGAATTCATTTTGGGACTTTGGGAGGATATTTGCAATAGGCTCTCCAAAACTTGTCCGAAATTGCTCTCATCTTATAGGGAGCAAATTATTGAGATTTTAGAGGATATGAAGAAGACGAATATTCTTGATTTTTCTCCATTAGAAGATTTACTGAATTCTCTTTTTGAACTTGCCGCATCATATGACCAAGAGCAATCCAACATGGATGATAAGACGAGTGAAGATGAGAAGCTAGAGTTGATTTCCAAAGATAAAGAGCGTTTCAAATCGTTCAAACTTGAAGCAAGTGAGAAAGTCAAGAAAAGTTCCTCTAGTGAAAAGAAATTGAAGAGAGTCGTGAAGAAGTTGCAGACATTATAACAAGAGAGGGAGAACCTCGAAGGTGTTATAGAAGCGACTCAAAAGGAGGTTGAAGAGATTCAGAAAAAAATTTCAACTGCCGAGACTGAGAGCTCTTCATATGACAATGTAAATTTGTTGACTGTTGATGATTCGGCCAATTTGGAGGAGAAGAAGAAGAACTTGGATACTAGCTGTCAAGAATTGATCAACTACAAATTTTGTTTAGATTAGACGATTAGCATTATCTCCCCTTTTATCTTTACATTATGTTGACCTAGTGGATATTTATTTTATCTTAGATAAGATTGCTTCTCGTTTGCTTTACATTACCTGACATGTATCTTAGTTGCATAATTTTCTACTTTATGCACTTGTAACGAAAGATTCATATCTTGTCGTGGGAGAGTCCAAATAATGAACCATTTGATTTTTTGAAAATTAGACTTCAATATCTAAAATATATCCAAAATTCAGAATCAAACACCTTCAGAATCGCCCCAGATAATATTTTGGAACCAACTTTAGATTCCACCACGTTGAAAATTTTAGATTTGCGCAGTCTCAACAAAAAAATTCATATCTCAGTGTAAAAATACAAAATTAGAAACCGTTTGATTTCAAGAAAACTAGACTTCAAGATCTAAAGCATATCCAAAATTCTAAATCAAACAACTTCAGAATCGTCCCAAATAATATTTTGAAACCAACTTTATATTGCACCTCTCTATCAATTCCAGATTTGTGCATTCTCACTAAAAAAATTATATCTTGGTGTAGGAATGTTGAAATTACAAACCGTTTGATTTCTTGAGAACTAGACTTCAATATATAGAACATATCCCAAATTCTCAATCAATAATTTCAGAATTGTCTCAGATAATATTTTGAAATCAACTTTAGGTTCCATCACGTTGAAAAATTCAGATTAGCGTGACTTCACCAAAAGTTTTGTATCTTGAAGTAGGAACGTCGAAATCATGAACCGTTTGATCTACTGGAAACTTGAATTCTAAAAATATAACATATCTAAAATTCAAGATTTAATGTCTTACGGATACATTCAGATAATATTTCGAAGTCAATATTAAATTTTGATACACCGACAATTTTAGATTTGTGCGAATTCACCATATATTTTGTATCTTTATATGGAAGCCTCGAGATCGGAAGACGTCTTACTTGCCATAAATCGAAATTTAAGACCATATTCTCACAAATATCTTGGGGTTCAAATCTCACTGAATTTAAAACGTTGCGCCAAGCAATTATTTCCTTATACTTATGTTTCCTTTTGATGCCTCGTTTCTCTTCCACCCATTTTTTTAGGTAGAGGGTGGACTTGGAGACCAACAAACTTGAAGGTTTGGCAAACCTGAAGACATAAATAATCCCTGGACTTCAATGCAAATACTTAACATCCTTCTAAAATCGGCCCATTGAAGATATCAATTTACCAAAGAAGGTTGCCCCCTTTAAATCAAATGAGATCAAAGTTCAACAGGAGGATGACATTTCAGCTTGATCTTAAGTTCCTTCATACTTCATTCGAACAAAAATTGGGGTAATATGTATCTTTTGAACTTATGCGACTGAACTTAGAATGAAACTCTAAGCTGTTTATGTACCCAGGTGAAGAGGATCAAGTCATACCGTAGTTCAGACTGGGTGATTTTTTTTTATGTTCTAACTTTTGCCTAGGCCGCCTCTTTCGAAGTTTTTAACCTAGCAAACTCTTTTCTTTTTTCCTTTTTTTTGCGTCCTAACTTTTGCCTAGGCACCTCTTTCGAGATTTTTAACCTAGCGGACTTTTCTTTTGGGCCGTACACAGTTTAATGTGGTTTAGGCTCGTGCGTCAATGAGCGTCATGACTTGTAGTTTAGGATCGTATGTCGAGGAGCATCATGACTTACAGTTTAGGATCGTACGTTGAGGAGCATTATGACTTGCAACTTCATGGATAATACTTCTTCAAAAACTTGCCATTGATAGGGCCGATTCTCATACCATCTGCATCAACCAGCTTGTAAGCCCCACTTGAATAAGCTTCTTGTACGACATATGGCCCATCCCATTTTGAAGTGAACTTCCCTACATGTTTATGGGAAGTAATTATGGGTCTTCGTACAACAAGGACTTGATCTACTACTTGAAAGGATCTCGGACGAACTCTTTTNCGAAGTCGAGCATTTTCTTCATCAGTGATCCCTTCTTGAATAGCCAGTCATAACGAAGGTATTTGACGCTCAAGTGGCAAGATGACTTCGACTCCATAAACGAGTGAATAAGGAGTCGCTTGTGTTGGCGTGCGGTGAGTCATCTTAAATTCCCATAGAGCTTCTTCCATACGGTCATTCCAATCTCGTTTGGATTTGGAGATGACTTTCTTTAACAAGTTGCATAGAGTCTTGTTGAATGCCTCAGCTAGACCATTGGCGATATCATTGTACATCGAAGAGTTATGTTGCTTGAAGCCAAAGAGATCACAGATCTTGTTCATCAGTCTATTGTTGAATGACTTTCCATTATCCGTTATTATGTAACGAGGAATTCCAAATCGATAAATAATGTTTACTCGGATGAAACTTGCGACATTTTCTTTCTTTAAGAGCAACAGCTTCAGCCCATTTTGAGAAGTAGTCAGTTGCAACCAATATGTATAGGTGCCACCAGAGGACTTTGGCAGTGGTCCAACAATATCTAATCCCCAAGCGTCAAATTTCCAGGATGCAACATTCGGGTGCAACACTTCAAGAGGTTGATGAATAAAATTCGCATGGAATTGACAAGCCTTACATACTCTAGTGTAGTCCAAGCAATCTTTTATCATCGTAGGCCAATAATATCCCATCCTTTTTATATGAAAGTAGAGCTTTGGTCCGGACTGGTGTGACCCATAAACCCCAGAATGTGCCTCTTGCAAATCTTGGAGAGCTTCTTCTTCTCCTACGCATCATAAGAGTACTCCCTCGAATGACCTTCTGTATAGAGTATCCTTGTAGTAAAGGAAGCGAGGTACACGACGACGGATTTTAGTCCTTCTCCTCAGATTTTTGGACGTATCCCATAGCATAAGTAGTCGATAATGGGTTGTCGCCATTCTTCTTTATTAACTTCAGAAACAACAACAAGATTCTTGAGTTCGTTTTATTCACCTTCAGCCTCATTTGGGGGCGGTACTACCTATTTTTGGCATACGGCAACTTGCGCTTGGTCAGGCAGGGCTAATGATGAAGCTAGAGCAGCTAAAGCATCATCCTTCTTATTTTCTTTTCTTGGAACATGCTGAATAGTCACATCACCGAGCCACCCCATCAACTTTTTAGCGTAATCATGATATGGGCATAGTTCAGGCTTATTAACCTCGTAACTACTCAAAAGCTGATTGACCACTAACTGGGAGTCACCAAAGACTTGCAATTGCAATTGCTTTATATCAACGGCCATTTCGAGCCCAAGTATTAATGCTTGATACTAAACAACATTGTTGGAACAGAGTTGTGTCAAGGTGAAGGAGTAGGGCAAGACTTCACCTTGGGGAGTGACAAATACTATGCCAGCCCCAGCTCCCCCACGATGTGCAACACCATTAAAGTAAATCTTCCATAGAGGTTGAACTTCAACGACTATTGCATCCTCATTAGGTAGTTCATCAGTTAGCCTCCAGTCATCAGGTATCAGATGATCTGCCAAGAAGTCTGCCAATGTTTTTCCTTTTACAGCCTTTTGAGGGATGTACAAAAACTTGAATTGTTGAAATTGGAGGTACCGTCTCGCTAGTCGATCACTAAGAACAGGTTTTGACATCACGAACTTGATGGGATTTGCTTTAGAAACAAGACGGACAATATGAGCTTGAAAGTTGTGTTTCAACTTTTGAATTGAGAAGACTAGTGCCAAACACAACTTTTCAATTGGCGAATAATTCAACTTGTTAGGTGTAATCATCCTGCTCAAGTAGTAAAGAGAATTTTCTTTCCCCTCACTATTTTCTTGGGCCAACAGTGCTCCAATAGACCTTTCCAGCGCCACAATGTATAGTATCAATGGTTTTCCTGGTATAGGAGTTGCTAAAACTGGAGGCCTCATCAAGTAGGTTTTGATACTTTCGAAGGTATTGCTACAAGCTTGATCCCACTTGAAAGGAATGCCTTTCTTCATGAGGTGACTAAATGGTTGGTACCTCCCAGCCAGGTTTGATATGAATATTCTAAGGTATGCTAGCTTTCCTTGCAGACTTTTCAATTCATGGATATCTCGTGGCTCAGGCATTTTCAAAATGGCATCCACTTTGGCTTGATCAATTTCGATCCCTCGATATCGGACAATGAAACCAAGGAACTTTCCAGAAGTAACTCCAAAGGCACATTTCAATGGATTCATCCTAAGTTGGTACATCCGGAGCAATTCAAATACCATCCTCAAGTTTTTCATGTGGTCGCCCTTCTCTCTTGATTTCACCGCCAAGTCATCAACATAGCATTCGACATTCTTGTGGAGAAGATCCTCGAAAATATTCTGCATAGACCTTTGGTAAGTAGCACCAGTATTTTTCAAGCCAAAGGCATTACCTTGTAGCAATAAATACCATTGGGGGTGCGGAACGCAGTAAGCTCTTCATCTTTTGGTGCCATGCGAATTTGGTTATAGCCCGATGAACCATCCATGAAATACATTGCCTCGTAACCAGTAGTAGCATCGATCATCAGCTCTGGAATAGGAAGCGGGAATTCATATTTGGGACACATATTATTGAGGTCCCTAAAGTCAACACATACTTAAATCTGGCCATTCTTCTTCTTTACAGGGGCTATACTTGAAACCCATGTTGGGTATTTAACTTCCCGAATAAATCCAACTTCAATGAGCTTGTTAACTTCAGTTTCAATCAGGGGAACCAAGTTTGGCCTAAAATGCCTTTGAGCTTTTTTAACAGGGCGAGCACCATTTTTGACTGCAAGGTGATGGACTGCTACTTTCGGGTCCAAGCCAGGCATCTCTTTGTAACTCTAAGCAAAGACATCCCTGAACTCTTTGAGTAACTCAATATAAGTGCTCTCTTCATCAGCTTCTAGTAAAGCACTTACGTAGGTGGGTCTTGGTTCTTCATCGGTGCCAAGGTTAACTTCTTTTAAGGCATCAACTGTCGTATTCACTCCTTCTTCAAGTTTAGGTGGAGCATATTCATCTTCTTAAGGGTCTCCATCATCGGAGGATATGTGATAACACAGCGAAACATCCTCCAATTCTACATTATCTTCCATCGAAGACGAAATACCATTCTCGCCTTGTACAGTGACATGATACGAAGAACCTACACTTTCTTCATCTTCGTCACGTTCCTTAGTATAGACCACATTATATGGTTTTACCTTCAGTACTTCTTCACATGAAACCACCAGTTTTGTTTGTCACCTCATTCTGGAAGGAACCAAACTTTGGAAATCCTTTGAGATATCCTCAATTTTGGGTGAAGCGGGTGTTCTTGTATTTCGATGATTTCTCTGGAACTTATTCCCCTTCTTTAATGGACCCTATCTCTCAAATATAGAAGTTCTCATAGTTCATTTTCCAAGCCGATCAAAGACAGAAGGCTTGTTAGAAATGACTAATTCATCTTCTACACTGATATAATTGCTACTCGACCTTCTTATTGAGATGCGCACTGGTGACGCTTGCTTGTATCCTAGACCTTCACATGGTTGCCTCGTTGTAGCTTTTGATGGGAGCTTCCCTAAATTTGATGGCTCATTGGGATTGTATCCAACTTTTGCAAATAGCTTGTAAGCGTTAGGATCAAAACCTTCATCTGTTCGCTTTTTAGGGAGTGACACATTCTGCAAATGATTTTGGGCTACAAACCCTGCAAGCGACTTTGAGGACAACTTTACTGCCTCAATTCATTTTTTCGGAAAGGTTAACTCCCTTAGCGTCTTGGTTTGGAGATTATATGATTCGCCCTGGCCTTTCTTCCTTTTAGGGACATATTGGAGCGCGGGACTTACTTTCTTTCCATAAGATGCAATGCCCCCTTTATTAGATTTATTCACGTTGGCAGGTACCTCCTCAGTAACAGTTTTGGCTTTGCCAATAGTCACATCAGCTCTTTTAGTTATGGGTTCGTCATTCTTGCTTTTCGTACCTTCATCAACTTTAAGCTCCTTCACAATACGGTTCTTCAAGTAGAACTTTGTATCAGCGAAGTGTGACTCAGCCTCGGTGAATGGCTCATCATCAGCAACTACCGTCTTCTCAACTTCACCCTCGTAGTATTTTAGACATTGATGGTAGGTAGATGGAATAACTTTATTCTTATGTATCCAAGGCCTCCTAAGCAAAACATCATATGAAGTCTTTGCGTCGATCACATGCATCCATGCACTTGATTGCATATCTTCAATAGTGATTCCCAGCCTGATTGCGCCTACGGCTCTTTTCCCCTCTTGGTTGAATCCTTGGATCATCACACGACTTTCTGAGAGTTCGTTCATGGGAATACCAAGTTCTTTCACAGTATGGATTGGCAAAATGTTCACTAAGGATCCTCCATCAACCAAAATCTGGTTTACCCTTTCATCGCGCATATAGCCAACCAGGTACAATGGGCAGTTATGAGGAGTGTCACCTAGCAAAAGATTGTCATTTGTGAACGTGACCTTTTCCTCACAAGCATTAACTTCTTGAGGAGTGGACTCGATGGGATTTTCCGAAGATGGTGCCAACGGTAGGTCATCACTCTTTTCTTCCCCTTTGTCAGCATGGCAACAAGAGGCATCAATGCCTTTATGGGAAATCTTCGTGCGGAACCAACTTGGTAAAAACTCCTCCAAGGTCACTGGATTTCGTGGCTTTTGAGGGTGTTGCATCTCCACTTTTGCTTTCTTCAAATGCCTAACTGGATTCTTTTTTATTGGTCTTTTTACCATCATCTTTCTTGTTGGTTGTTCCATTTATTCTTTTCGTGGGCTCCTTTTGTGGCACCTATGACGAGTCACCAAGGTCCAACCTTCATCATCATCAGGTTGGTTGACTTCATCTTTGTCACTCTCCAGTAATTCTTCATTTTTACTTTCTTTAAAACCACATAATTCATCCGGACCGAATGAGCCAAAGGTGATAAAGACTTGGTTTGCGCTTGCTTTCTCATATTCAAGCACGATCTTCTTTTTGCGAGCCAAGTCCATGTCTTTATCCTTGAAGACAAAGCACTTCTCTAGAGGGTGGCTTACAAGTCGGTGATATTTTTAGTAGTTTGGGTCATTTGTTTTCCCAGCTTCATTTGGTCGCTTCATCTCCGGAAGCTCGATGAGATTTAACTCGAGGAATTCATCGAAAATGGCTGGCATATCAGAATCCAGGAATGGGTACTCTTTCTCCTGCATCTCTTTTAGAGTCAACTTTCCACTTGGCTTGTCTTGAAAAGAATTGGATTTCATACTCTGCTTCTTGCTCACCTTCGTCGTGAACTTCATAGGTGACGTATTGACATTCATAGCTTCTTTGCTTTCAGATTTGGGTACGAACTTGCCCCACTTCCCGACTTCTTGCTTGACATTTGCTTTGCGAGGTTCATAGATGGGCAGCCTTTCATTTCCATCGGAGGCCATGCTCAATTCCATGTCATGGGAATGAGTTGCAAGTTCTTCAAATGTGTTAGGCTTGATACCTTGCAAGATGTAGCACAATCCCCAATGCATGCCTTGGATGCACATCTCTATGCCTGAAGCTTCACTAAGCCTGTCTTTGCAGTTGAGGCTTGTATTCCTCTAACGATTGATAAAGTTGATAACTGGTTCCCCATTTCTTTGACGAGTATTTGTAAGCTCTATCATACTCACAGTGCGTGTTGTGCTATAAAAGCGATTGAGGAATTCCTGCTCTAGTTGATCCCAATTATTAACAGATCTAGCCTCGAGGTGTGTGTACCAATCAAAAGCATTTCCTCTTAATGAGCAGACAAACTGCTTGACGAGGTAATCTCTATAAGTCCCAGCATTGTTGCATGTCTCAACAAAGTGCGCCACATGCTGCTTTGGGTTACCTTTACCATCAAACTGTTGAAACTTTGGAGGTTGATAGCCCGCAGGCATCTTCAACATATCAACCCTTGCAGTGTACGGCTTTGCATATGTTAGGGAGGATTTGGTAGCAACCTCATACTTGTTCTTAATGGTTCCTTCAATAAACTCCTTCAATTGATCGATTGAAATCATCTCTTCAGATGAAACATGGATTGCCTTAGTGGATACTCCTTGTCTTAGGGGAGAGTTACTCTCTAGAACCTCTGGGAGCTTGCCGGGTGCATGGGTGAATTCTTCTTCCATCAAGATTCCTACCATGTTTGTTAGCTTGTCAATTCTAGCCTCTTGATTTTGCATGCATTTGGTCAAGCCAGCAATTGCTTCTGTCAAGTTTGCCAACTGCTCCTCCATAGATGAAGTGTTTGTCACCATGGCTTGCATGATTGTCGTGGACAACGAGAGTAGCATGGATTTTCACACAGATTGATCCTTGATTGGCTCACGCTATGTGGTGTAAGCGGGGATGATCCATCACTTGAAGCATCATCATCTTCCTTCACGGTAGAGTGCTTGGAGCCGGAGAGGTCAAGCAGAGCAAGAGTTTTCTTGATCTTTTCAGCAACATCGCTTCCTTCTTCAGATGCATTTGTGGCAGATCTTACTCCTTTTGAGGATGAAGATCCGAAAATAGGGGTTCATGCGGACGACACTTGGGGTGATTGTTATTCTAAAGAGCTTGCTTTGCTCCTCGTAACTGGTAGGAAGCTTCCATAGGTGACATCAAGGATGCTTTCCACATCAACATAGAACCTGGAGTTAGCAACCTTGGTGGAAGTTGAAACGGAGTTGATTTTCTTTGAAGCCATTTCAATGTTCTTGAACTTTGGTGATTGAAAAGTTGAGATGAGAGGTAGAGATTGTCCCACTAGGCATGCCAGAATTTGTAGACAATAAATTGCGCCGAGAAAATATAATCAAGATCGAAAAATATTACAACAATTGTAGTATTTTATTTTGAATATTTGAGTGTTACAATCTCAATGAATCCTCTGATTCTTCTTTCCGATAGTAAATAAATTCAAGGGCCTTTGAGCTTGATCTTGAATCTATATTTATTTTCGCGAACGATAATCTTGTTCTTGAGCTTGAGCTTGAGCTTGATCTTGAACTTGATCTTGATTCGTTCTTCGTTCTTGATCTTGAACTTTATTTCTTGAACTTGAACTTGATTGCTTGAAGCTTGAAACTTGTAGAGAAATTTGCGGTGTTTGATCCACGAGCTCTCTCTTGCTTCTTGTTATGACTTCTGGTCCTTTTCTGGGTTATGAAGACCCCTATTTACAGTTGTGGAAGGGAAAGGTTATGATAAGAACAAACTCTTTC
Organism: Nicotiana glauca; assembly: GCA_026770625.1. Lineage (NCBI taxonomy): Eukaryota > Viridiplantae > Streptophyta > Magnoliopsida > Solanales > Solanaceae > Nicotiana > Nicotiana glauca. Next base: position 3,550 of record MU763015.1, on the reverse strand, counting down.
CGACCAATTAAATTAAAGTGTGACATGGCCGCATTTGATTGGACAGAATATGTCACTTGCACACGTGGCACAATTTCATTGGCCTTTTAGTGTGACTTGGAGACCATTTCCCGATGGTTATGGGGCTTCACCAAGGATCTGCGCTTAGCCCTCACTTATTTGCTTTGGTGATGGACGCTCTAACACACCATATTTAAGGGGATGTGCCATGGTGTATGCTATTTGCTGATGACATAGTCTTGATAGACGAGACAAGGGTTGGTGTTAACGAGAGGTTGGAGGTCTGGAGACAAACTCTCGAGTCTAAGGGTTTCAAACTAAGCAGGTCTAAGACAGAATACCTGGAGTGCAAGTTTAGTGCCGAGTCGAGTGAAGAAGATGTAGGCAGGTACGTAAAGCTTGTATCTCAGGTCATCGCCAAGAGGGACCGTTTCAGATATCTAGGGTATGTCACACCTCTTTTTTACAGCGCTTACACTCCGCGAAGGGTATAAATAAAAAGAGTTTTTCCAATTAAAGGACGGTCGGAATGGGATTATTTATTTAAAAGTTTCAGAGTCGCCACTTGAGAATATAATGGTGTCTCAAGTCACCGAATTAATCCCGAACCGAGGAAAGTTTGACTCTATTACAGTCTGCGAACTAGAAATCCTAGGTAAGGAATTCTGT